>PYST01000049.1:80314-122470 GCA_003049485.1 Ophioceras dolichostomum
CCCCCGGCGTGGTACTATGGCTTGCGTGGGCAAGTCAGAACGGACTTCGCGGTTACAGGCAGCCCACATGATATCGAGCGCGGCCGCTGGCTATGTCGGACACGGGCTCCGATCGGCCCATTGCCTCCAGCAGAGCAAGACTAGTCCAGGCCGTCGTGTTGAGGCCAAGGGCTCTTTGGGTTGCTGAAATGGTGACCGAGCCAGCTGGAGGAGGCGCTGCGAGGCACTAGACCTCGAAAGACGATGCCAGGCATGGCCCAGACGATGGACATACCAATAGAAACATCCGGTCTTCTGCTGTAGAAAGCAGAGAAGGGAAAACTAGACCGGAAATTCGATACCCACTGTTACAACAGGTGAATGGACTTTTAACTCCTCATCCAGAGGCTGGTGACGAGGTTGAATAGATCTCTCCTTCTCTCGCCGTCTCTGGGTCTGTGTTGGTGGACCCACAACGCGACTCATCGATGTATGGAAGCACGTCAGAAGCCAACCAGAGCGCATGCCAACTTCATCATCACCACGGCGCCACACAAACTGTACAAACGAGCATGCAAAGAGGAAGGAGACAAAAAAAAAAAAAGAGGGCCACTGACCAGACTCTAGGAGAACGAGCCGACGTATGGCTAAAAAGAGGGAACAAGCAAAAACATACAACAACAGGGATTCCCCAGTGGTCACCCACCTGAGTACTAGTCTGTCGGTCGCCGGCTTATCTAGGGGAGAGCGGACGGGATCCCGAGTTTTCCGGTGCCTATGGTCGTATGTGGTAGAAGAAACAGTTGGTCGAGATGAAGTACCGAAGTTCGAGGTCGCTTAAACGTCTGTCTACTTGTTGCCCTCACTTTTCACGAGTGGTGAGACGGAAGGCATGCTTTCGGCAGGGCTCGGATCATCAACCCCCTTTTTCCCATCTTCGCTCCAACGAAATTAAGGCAGGCACCTAAGCAAGAAAACATAACCTTTAAGATGCCTCCGACGCCCTGTTATCATCATGATCAGCCTTACCTGATCACTCGTACAGAAAAAAACAAAGAAAAGAAAAAAATGCGCCCAACTCACTTCCACCACCACCGGCTGCACTTGCCGCATCGACTGCATCATCGTCATCACTCTCTTCCTGCGCCACCTCCGTCCACCCAAACAGGTCGTCAACCTTAAGCTCCTTCCTCCTCCTCCTCCTCTTCATACGCGTCTCCATAATCCCAGCGGGCGTCCTCCTCCCCGATCCCGGACCCGAAGTACCGCCGCCCCTCCCTACATGCCTTCTGCCGCCCACAGCAGCACTCTGGCCATGACCATGTCGCTGCCGGTGCCGCTGTCACTCCTCATCATCATTATCATGCCCTTCCCCTCATGCTGTTGGCTCCTCGGTTTCGTTCTTCTTCTTCGTCTCCAGAAGCTGGCCTTGAACAGGGGCCGTATCACGGGCATGTTGGCGGCTTCGATGCCGATCTTGCTCTCGCGCACGCCCCACCCGTTGGTGGTGATGGCCGATGGCGCGGAGCTCATGGTCAGGGTTACACGCATCACGGCGGCCGCGATGAAGAATATGCCTGAGCAGATGAGCGCCGCGACCATGAGCTTTTTGAAGAGGGGCATGCGCGGAGCGAGCGTAGGACGGGGAGGAGCAGGCAGAGAATTACTGCGTCGGTGGGGACGTCTGGTCGCTCCAAGGATATGGTCAGTGAGGCTGTGATTAGTGATAGGCTCGTCTTGTTGCGTAGGCATCATATAACCGCTGGTGAAGAGGTTGAGGGAAGGATCGGAAGGTGTGGGTAGACGTACTGAAGACTGTGGTGGCGATGAGATCTGTCGGCTTGAAGCTGCAATTTGAAGGTGGCGGTGACCTCACGCGCCAGTTGTCCCGGAATCAGACCGGATATCACTATATTAGTTGCCAGCCTCAGCTCTCGACGTCTCCTGGTAAATGCCATTATACCACCAGGTCCGACTGGACGTCTGGTTATCACCCACGGGAAACGCGACAAGCTGATAGCTATCACGACGGCCCTGTGCGAGAGATCCGTGAACCACGTTAATGCTGTGAGGACCCAGTCTTGGGTGAGTGTCTCTCTCTCGGAGCCACACATGGTGAGACTGATGGGTCTGTTGAGTGCAAATCGTACTTGCAGACGAGGTCTACGAGGACGAATGTGGCTGTGTGACATGCAAATGTCTTGTATGATAAGGAGGCGGTGATCACGTCAGTGTGTCGTTGGTATTAGATATAATGGAGAGCCAGACAGAGAAAGAAGCAAAGAAACTCACCGCAAAGGCAAAATGCTCATCGCCCTTGAAGTCCCTGGAGCCCACCATGCGGACCCGCACTGCGAGGCGGAGGAGCATCGCCGTGGTGCCGATGCCGTACCACGCCCAGACCTCCTTGGGGAACTCAGGGCGCCATTTTAGTAGCCGCCCAGACTGTTCCTATCGGCCATCTTATCTCATCCCTCCCTCTCCACTACTGACGATCCAAAGATGTCTGGGAGAAGTTTATCATGCCGTCGTGATTTAGTATCGCCAAAGCGAAAAAGACGTATAGAATGGATGAGTGAGTGTGTGGGGACGACGCGGTGTGTCGGTCTTGCCTGCGGAGAACCTCGACCTGGGATGCTTTCGGTCACGTTGACTTGCCAAGTGTCTCGCGGCGGCAACATACCGAGGTACAGCAGGACGAACATCGGACTAGGCGTGTGTGTGTGTGTGTGTGTGTGTGTGTGTGTGTGTGTGTGTGTGTGTGTGTGTGTGTGTCACGGAATCACTGGACGGATCGGCAGCTGATTGGCCTCCGCTCCGAGTGCACCCCCGAAGACGAGGCTAACATATCTACAGACTATATATACCACTTACCCACGGGTATATGACCACAGATATATATCGTATACACACAGCCGTTTTCACACAGAGATTATATTTCGTAAACTAAAAGCATATTCTAAACATTAAGAACTAATCTCTAAAGCACGAGCATCCTTTGTTCGTTTTGGGCTCGGGAGACAAGTTCACTTCGTTATCAGCTTGTATTCGCAGATATTAGACCTCGACTGAACCTACTCTAAACGCTAAGGGCAATTCTCTGCTACGCTGGTCTACGCTGAGATAATCCCCGCTAACAAGCTTGCGATGTCTTGAGATACATGAGTAGGTGTCCTGGCCAAGCTAGCCAAGCAAAGTGTATTCACATTAGAAATGCGTAAATACTCAGAAACGGCCTAATATACACACGCGTCCGTTGACAGGGCCCCATCAGACACAGAAGCTAACAGTCTCATAAACTCCACGTAGCAAACAACCGTCGAACAAATCATCAGAATTACCTTACCAAGAACTTAGTCTAGCTATAGCCCATCAGCCATCTCGTCCTCTCTAATAAAGCGAAGAGCAATAGCTCAAGCGTCGACGTTGGGGTCGAAGCCGGGGACCTGTGGTAAAAACAAAAAGGTGTCAATAGCTAGCCATGCCATATCACTTCCAGGCTTTGCTCCCAACACACACACACCACGCCCAAGGGATAGACCACTCAAGGAAAGAGTGGAAAAAAGGTGAACTCACATGGTTACCAGCGGCCTCAGCCAGCTCACCAGCAAACTCGCTATCAAGCTTCGGCCCGACGCCGCCGCTCCACGTGCTGAGCATCTTGTCCCTCAGCGACGTGCTCGGCCAGTGGTCCCACCCGATTAGCGGGCCCGAGAACCACGCGCCGAGCGCGTTCTCGATGTTGTCGTCGCTCGGGTTCGCCTGGCGGATGCAGTGCGTGCTGGCGCCGTCTTTGTGGTACACGACCTTCGCCCGCGTGCTGGTGCCGTCCTCGAAGAACCTAGGCGTGGCCGTCCCGGACGGATACCCTCCGTGGCAGGAGGGCGACACCCATTTGACCACATCGCCCTGCACGAACACGACGACGTTCTCCCAGTCGTGCCGGTGCCCGCCGAGGAAGCTGCCCCAGATCGCCTGGTCCTTCTCGAAGTAGTACTCGTACATGATGGCGCACCAGCCGTTGTTGCACCGCTTGCGCGAGTACACGTTGTTGTTCAGCAGCCGGTCCTTCACGTGGCACTCGTCCGCGGGGCCCTTGGCGACCGAGCCGAGCCCGTCGTTCGTCTTGCCGGTGGGGTCGATGGCCGCCGTGTTGTAGCAGCCGTCCGTGTCGAAGTCCATCACCGGCTGGTACTTGTACTCGATCGCGTCGGCGGACGAGGGGAGAGGCGTGAGGACGTTGCGCCGGGCCAGGCGGCCTCCCATTGGCGACGCATTTGTGGAGGTGGTGGCGGAGAGGGCGCCGAGTAGGGCGAGCGTGATAGGGTTGCGCATTTTGGGAGCGCCCGCTACTGGCGGGACGGCGACACTACCGACAACAAAAAACAAAGTCCTTTTGGAGAGGGATTTGGGCTGGGATGCGATGCGCTAAAGGAAAAATGTGGCCGAGGCAGTGAAGGCACCTTATGGGGTTATGTGGCAGAGACCGAGTGAGTCCGAATAGGATTTAGGGGCTCATCACCATGCTTCGGGCGATGATGCCTAGGAAGGATGCCAGTGACGTGCAGCGGGACCTTTTCAGCACACAACCTTAGACCAAAACTGCGAATGGCCAGTCCCTTTATAGTTCTGCTCGGAACGACGTCTTTGAAGAGAATTGCTGGCCATCATGCGGGGAGGGCAATAAAAGTACCGTCAACCCCTGGTTTGCCAATGTCGTCCGTCCGTCTGCCGGCCGGTAGGTATTTTTGTCCAGCCCAGTTGCGCGTGATTCGAGCACCACCATCGGCACCACCACAACCCCAGTTCAGGCCTCGGCCCACGATTTCTCATTTCGGCAGGTGAGGCAACCCTCGTCACTTCGTCGGTCTGCCATGCCAGCCATTTACGCCAGTGGTTGGAGCAACGTTGTGCTCTTTCCACCACAAATGCCCATCCCCGCAAACCAATAACCCCTGGCACGTGGGTTGCCTTGAGCGTGTGTGGGTGGCCAAGACCGCCGTTGTTCAGGGGCGGGCGACGGCCCGAATCGAGACCACTTGCTCAAAAAGGGGCAAGGCACCGAGAGTGGGAAGCGGGGGAATAGCATCGTGGTTAGACTCTCAATTATCAATGGCTGCCACCTCTCCTCGTCCCGGCTAGCTCACAAGCTTCTGAACTTCTTTTGCTTTTCAGGATCTTGCCGTACAGTAATTAACAGCAACGCCGCAAACTATCAGTAAGCGAAATCGGTCATTTCTGGGGATATGGCCGTGGCGCAGGAGGGAATCGGGTGGTGTTGTGCGGAGCTGAGATTGCGGCTGAATGCCAGGAACTGGTCCCCCGGAGAAGGATCGCTGATCACTGACGATTATCACTGGAGTTCTGCCAACGACATCTGTCTGCCCCTGCGAACAAGTTGATGTCTTCACCGAGGCAAATTTCATGTACCGGGGCGACAGCAGACAGAGGCGAAAACGATGTTTTCTGCTCCGAGTGTTTGTTCCAGTGCACGATTTCCAATCAATTGAAGTCCCCATAAGAATCAATGCCTGGACCCCGGTCACCGCCGCACATGCCATCATCGTGCGTATCTCCAAAGGTTGTCAATCATTCCGGGGCCCCCAGCTGGTGACACCTGCCGATAATTCCCCCACATCCCTCCGTGATCAAGTTCAAGCGAGGGGTCAATCGCGAGCCTCAAGACCCGCGGATACCGAGATGCAGTGCGGAAAGATCGGTTGTATTCCAGGCAGGCAGCAGCATTTTCGGTTACCCCTGATATTTCCCCATGTGAGCTGCGTGCCGGCAGACTAGATGTCGCATCCTTTCCTTTTCAGCACACGAACAAGCCGTCTTCACACGTGCTCAACACCTGCGAAATGGTGCTTGGAAAATCCGACGCATGATGGTCCTCCTCCCGTCTTCAGTACCTAGGCGCCTCATAGGGGGTCTATAAATCGATCTCAAGATGCTCTAGTTTTTTTTTTTTTTTTTTTTTTAGTTTTTTTTCCCCTTTCGACAAAACGATCAGGAAATGCCAACCGTTCTGGGGAATGGAGAATAAAACGTTTTGGAGAAGAAAAATGATTTTAAAAGTAATGAGGGGATGTATCGGGACGTTTTGTTCCTTTCCCAAATGTCCAGAATTTGGATGGGCGATCGCCTGGAGTGGGCAGGGGCGGATAGGTACCTACATACAAAGCCCTCTTCATCTCTAGAATGTGTGGACGACCATGTTCGCCGTTCGATCAAATAATACTTCCATTATCGACATCTGCTGAACGCAACTTATTGGTGCGTATGGACCAGGGAATAGAATAGGACTATTGTTACTATATAAGCAAGCTGCCTGCCTCTTTAAAAGGGAGCGCCGGATCGTTGGCTCCGTATATCGAGGCTAGGAGTACTGGGAGAGGGCGTTTGCTCCTCTGCTTGTAAAAGCTCGGGTACAAGTAGGGAGGAAAAATTCGCGGTTTGCTTGGTTCTCAAGTTGTTGACGAAAGAGGCAGGAACGGAAGCTGGGAGGGCACAGAGAGAGAGGGGGGGCACAGAGAGAGAGAAAGAGAGAGAGAGAAAGAGAGAGAGAGAAAGAGAGAGAGAGAGAGAGAGAGCAAGCATGACGTTCAATGCGTTCCCTTTGTCTAACAGTGCTAGGCTATTTGTCTAGATCCATCGGGATCTTCTTACGTTGTCAGCTGTCTCCTCCTTAAGAATGCTAGAGAAGTGCTAGATAACTCGAGCTAAACCGAAGCTCTTTTTAGAAGTACTTAGTCCTATATTCGTATAATGGCGGCCATCCGAATAGCCTCCCAAGGGAGGGTGTGCATATATTGGCAAAGGCGAAGTCTCACATCAGAGACATCAGAGTAGTATTGGGCGTTTGTCTCTATATTAGGTTAGCGCCTTGAGGTAAATTGTAATCGACACCGTAAACAGAGTTGGTCATGTTGATTTTCCGGCGTATTGCTTTGTCTTCCAAATGCGGCAGGTGTGACCTCCATTTTCGTTGTCCTACCGCCAGTCGTAATTCTCAGGCAGGCAGCCGGGGATATCTGTCGAATGGGTGACCATCATTTTCGTGTTGAGCGGGAAGACGCCCTACCCGGCGACTCCGCGTTCTCGCACTGGAAGACAGAGTCCTATCGGTAAGACGAACCCCTTACCGGAACGTGGCATATGGGGTGCTACAGTGCAATTCGGAAAATCCGATTAAATTATAAGGAGGTAATGGAGGTCTTCGCCGCTCCTTTCGCCCCGTTCTCCGTTCAAGGAGTTGGGTATTAGTGCTGGTAGTAGGTGTGGAAGGGGGAAAGGTATTGGGTAAGTTACCTAGCCTCCCCTGGACTGGGTAGGTGAGGTTGAGCCTGCAGCAAATACGAACTTGTCGTTAGCGTGAGAGAATAAACTCTTGATAGCATCATAGGCTTGCATCGTAAGGTCGGGCCTACTTGGGCGGGCACGAGTCCCTTTCTGTACCCGCTGGTCTTCTGTAGGCCGGCTGGGTTATCGGAAGGCGATCCCTTCCACCATGGACGTATGGCAGAAGTCAATCTACGGCCGATCGCTTGAGTTGGGTAGTGGTTTTTCTCGCCCGCTTCTTCACCTGTGTATTCGGTGAGAAGGCGTGCGAATTCCCCGTGCCTAGGTAGTTTGATACTGCGAAAAACTTGCAGAACGTTGGATAAGATTGTTACGCCATTATATCTCCTCGCAAGCGTGCCATCGGCGCCTTTGAAGTCGTTGGCGATTCTGCCGGAAAGGATGGGGAGCTCCCCGACCAGGAGTTCTACCCCTGCCTTCCCTGCATCATATACGCTCCGCAGTCCCACTCCGGTCGCATCGATTGTCAGTTCGCAGCTGCGAGCAGTATATGAAGATTATATACAGCGTGCAAAAAAGGAAGGCAGGTGCTTGCCAAATAATACACCTTGGGAGCATGTATGCACAAGTTAGATCTCAGACCTAAATAGGCCGTTTGTTAAATATCGCCGCCAAGGGCGTGGTTTAGAACAGTTGCTCTTAGATTTCGAATGTTTGCGGGGCTTAAAAAAGTAAATACAAGATTTGGTTGAAAATATGTGCAAGAGAATATGGTAAAAGATGACTACCAATAGGCGCTGATCACGGTTGGGAGAGCAGACGAGGAGTCGACTGAAGGGTGGGAAGAGCAGAGGGTGAAACGAAGCCCTTTCCCCCGGCCTCCAAGTACCCCTTCTCGCCTACATTCCCCTTGAATGCTCAGAAACTTGAGACGTCAACGGGACGACGGGCCATAAAGGCGCAACGTCGCCGTTTCACTCGATCGGGGCTCCGCCTGCTTAGCAGAGCCGACGCTTCCTCCAGCCCTTGATCTCATCGAGGGTGAGGACGTAATCATGTTTGTAAATCTGTTTCCCGCCATCCAATAGTCAGTTTCTATCGCGGTTGGGGGATAGATGGAGCAGAGACACCAACCGTGTTGAGCGTTACAACCGAGTTCCACGCGTCGTTATTGATAAAGTCGTTGCTCCAGACGCAGAACCACAGCCAGTGCGCCTCGTATGCGACCAGCAGGTCCGGAAACGGTGCGGAGCCGACCTCGGTGGCGGCGATGAGCTTCGTGTCGTTGGCGAGCTCGATGAGCTGGTTGTACTGGGCCGACATGGGCTATTGTTGTTCGTTCCCGTCGTATTATTTCGTCAGTAACCACCTGGCACCCAATCCGAGGACGGAGAAAACGCGAGTAGAGATTGAAGGGGGAGAGGAAGGCAGGCGAGAGAGCAGGCTTACGCCGTTGCCCTGCACATAGACATCAGTGCTCAGGATATCAACCGTCGAGCTGCCAGGATACCACTCCGACGTGACCGAGTTCCACACCCAGACCAGGTTCTTGATGTTGTGATGGTTCGTCAACCTGTCGTATAGCAACGCATACAGCTTCTTGCAAGGCTCGGCGCCCTTCGCGCCCCACCAGAACCAGCCGCCCTCGGCCTCGTGCAGCGGCCTCCAAAGGACGGGGACTCCCGCGGACTCGAGGCGCTTCAGCTGCACGGCGATGGCGTCGATGTCGCGCAGGATCAGCGTGTAGTTCGCATTTGTCGTGCTCGACAGCGCGGCGGCGACGTCGAAGTCGGTGGCGCGCGTGTAGAAGCCGCTCCACCAGGGGTTGTCGCTCGTGTCGTACAGGCCCGTAGGCGCGTTCCAGTGCCAGAGCACCGAGACGATGCCGCCCCTGTTGCTGTGCGTGATGGCGTCCTCGACGGAGGTGCCGACGGTACCGTGCTCGACGCGCGAGGGGCTGTAGTCCATCAGGTCGACCGAGACCAGGGCGGGCGTCTTGCCGGTCTGGGTGGCGATCCAGTCGGCCCAGCTCAGGTCCTGCTGGCCCGAGAGGATCTTATTGCCGTAGATGGAGCGCAGGTACGAGTACAGCGCCTTGGCGTCGGTGTTAGCCCCGCGGTTGACGAGCCCGGTGTTGATGTTGTGGGGGCCGCGGGGCGCCGACTCCTCGAGCGAGATGTAGTCGATCAGGTACCATCCCCAGTTGTTGACGATCTCGATCGTGTTGGTGCCCGCGTTCAGGAGCACCTGGCCGGCGGACGCGGTCTCCCACGAGGTCGACGCGGCGAGGTAGACCTCGGTGCCGGCCCCGCTGTTGAGGATCATGGTCATGCGCTTCTCGCCGTAGATGCCGGCGTACCTGATGCTCAGGTCGTACAGCTGGAGGGAGTCGCTCGTGACCGTGAAGGTGATCTTGTCCGTCGATGTGTCGAAGCCGCTCACGTAGCCGGTTCCCGAGTATCCGGACTGCGCCGTGTCCACGGCCGTGCCGCTGAGGGTCGCGTCCTCGGCTTCGTAAATGACAGCCGCCCGTGGGACGACTCGCGCAGCAGCCCCTGCTGCGAATGCCACCAGGGCAGCAGTAGCAGTCAATGCTACCATCCTTTTGAGCGTTTGCCCAAATAATTGATGGGTAGGTGTCGAGGCGGGTTGGAGGAGAGAATGAGGGAAAGGAAAAGGAGGAGGAATGGTCGACGAGGAACGAAGGTAGGCATCAGTCACATATCTCGTCCCCCGGCATAGCCATTAGAGGCCAGCAACAACGACATCCTTATAGCTTAGCATGCTTAGGTACCTAGTATCGCGCCCAGTCTCGTACGATCATTTTACACCTCGCTTAGAGTCGCAGCCGGAAGATCTCACCGGATTTCGACTCCACGAGTCCTGGAAATTTCCAGGCTCGAATTTCGCCGTCTCCAATTTGAGTTTTCCGTGGCCTGTTAGTGATGCGGGATGGGAATCCGGGGAGGAGCGGGGGCCAAGACCGAAATCCGGAACCACATCCTCCATAGAGCAAGCTCCATTTCGACCGACCAAGGCCAGATTCTTGAGCTGCTTTGAGCTCGAAAAAAGCGGAGATTGGCAGCAAGATTGGCAGCAAGATTGGCAGCAAGATTGGCAGATGCCAGACTCCTTATCTTTCATTACCCGGAATGCGCTCCGATGGTTTCCCGGCGCGCACCGTTGATCAAAATGCGGCTGCAGGCTCATCAATCGCGCCTGTCCGAAGCGTGCCATGGGACTGGGTCGGGCTACCACCCTCGAACTCGGCTCCGCACATGGGCGGAAGATGCCCACGCGGGGGTGTGTAGGTGCCCGTGCCACCAGCGACTTGCAGCGATGACGCCACCAGCACAGATCGCTCCGGATAAGCGCACTGACGAGGATGGGTGATCAGACGGAAAACAGAGGTAAGGAGGCAAGCAGGCAATGACCATATTTTCACTGATCGTGTGTATTGAGCCTTGTCGCGATCAGACGAAACATCCCGGGCCAGCGCCGACACGCTCATCAGCTCTCCTAGTGGCGGGGTCTTCCGCACGTGGTTGGTGCAATGGCAATCCTGAATCTTCGCCCTCTCCTCGTCATCACCACCCTGGCCTTGGTCTCCTGCTTGTCAGTACAACAAGAACAATCCATAATCAATTCCACAATAGATCCCACCATGGCCCCTCTGTCCTCTCAATCGGCCAGTGAGGACGGTAACAACACCAAACCCACACAAACTCCCCTACCCCAAATCACAATCTGGAACCTCGGCGACTCCGTCACCGACGGCGCCGGCTCCCCCTCAACGGGACAGACTCACTCGGGCGGCTTCCGGCTCTCCATGATCCAAAGCCTCCTCTCCTCCGGTCTCGACCCGATCCTCTACGGCTCCGTCCCCACAGAACAGCCCTCGCGCATCCCACCCCTCATGAACACGCCCTCGCGGATCTACCACGAGGGCCACAACGGCGTGCACATCGCCGACCTCGCCAAGTTCGCGCCGGAATGGCTCTCTCACAGCCCCAGCCTAGGCGGCCACGAGATCTTCCCCAAATACGTCACGCTCATGGTGGGCACCAACAACATAGGCCGGGCGTACGGGGTCGCGCACGACAGCGTCCCGCCGGGTAGGATGGACGAATTGATGCTTCTGCCGCAGATGCAGAACGATCTGAGGGAGCTGGTGACCACCCTGGCGAGGCTGAGGCCGGACGCGCACGTGTTTGTGGCGAGCATCATACCGGCGTACTGGGCGCTAGGGATGGATCATAATATCACGGGGAGCGCGCCGTGGCCTGGTGTCGGGGCGCCGGAGGACAGGACGGATTATCTGCTGAATCACTATGTGCGGGTGTTAAATGAGTTTATCGGGGGCACGCTTGTGCCGGAACTCATGACTGGCAGACGAGGACGTCAGAGGGGAAGCAGCGGTGGTCAGTTGGGCTTACTGTACCAGGGCAGTGATGGCAAGCCCGGCGACGATGACGTCCCTCCTGCTGCTGCTGCTTCGTTGGAGAGGGGAAGACATAGTGGGGCTGGTGCTGGTTTGAACGTCAGCTTCGTGGACATCTACGCCGAGTTCATCGGGAAGAACGACGAAGGGAACAAGATCATCCTCGAGAACCTGTTCGGCGACATCACGCATCCGAACACGGAAGGGTTCGATCGCATAGGGAAGGCGTTTGCGAAAGCAATCATCAGCAAGGAGAAAGCGGCGAGGTCCGACGGATGACGAACAGAAAGTAGCGACTGGTGGGTGGAAAGGGGGGAAAGGACGACACAACGACAATTTTCCCCCTTCCGTTTCCTTAATCTCACACATTCCATTGCTTCCCTAGTTCAAGTGCCCGGCTGGGCTACGAAGAAAGGCGCCCGGTTAAGCGAACCTCCCGACCGAGATAAATACCGACAATGTTCACAGTTCCAGCCGGGCTTCCGTCATCAGCGTTATAGTCATCATCTTTAGCAACAGCAGCAGCAGCTCCCAGCGAACAGCAGCCGCAGCAACTATAACAACTTCCCCTCCCTAAACCCCAGAATCATGCTGCAAAAACGGCGCGTTCGCGGGATAATACGCCCCCCACGCATTACAGTTCAGCGTGACCGCCGCCGACAGGTTCATGAGCCCCGGGATCTCCGCCAGCCTCTCCAGATACTGGATGCTCATGCCCTGCCCGACGTGCCACGCCATGTGGCAGTGGAACAGCCAGGCTCCCGGGTTAATGGTGCGGAAGGCGACGACGAGCCAGCCCCACGCCGGCAGCACCGTCGTGTCGCGCCTGGTCGGGTTCGTGGCCGTCAGGGTGGCCCGGTCGGTCGCGTCGTTGTAGGCGCGGAGGGTGTTGCCTGGTAACATGGGATTGGCGAGCGGGGGGGAGGCGCCTAGGAGGAGGATGTCATGGCCCTGGTTGGGGGGTAGCAGTGAGCGGGTGGGTGGGACAGTCAGTTGGTTGGCTGGGGGTGAATAAGGAGTTGGGTAGTGGTATTGGGACTGGATGCGGGAGGGGGAGAGGTGTTGAGTGAGGACCTACATGGAGGTGCATCGGGTGCTGGTGGATTTTGTTAGCTATCAGTAATTCCCGTGCAGCAAGTGGCGTAGGAGGGGGGCAAGGGGTGAAGGGGCAAAGGGGGCGGCCTTACTGGAATCGGGGAGTTGTTCTGGATGAGCCAGAAGCTCCACTGGGAGGCAGATAAGTCAGGTTTAGGGTCCGTTAATTAGCACTTTTATCCTAGGGATAATAGCTGTTCATGCTCTGAATGGGAGGGAGGGAGGTTTGCCCCAGGCTTCTTACAATATTCGCCTGAGAGATTTGTATCGTGTTCGAAGCCGACGGCATGCTGCCCACATTCCCATTCATCACGTACTGCAGCGTAGGGTTGTTCCACGACACGCTCATGGGCGAGTTGTTGACCGGCCAGAACACCTTCGCGACCTGGTTGTTGACCGTTATCTGCACGTTGAGGGTCGAGCCGGCGTTGGGCGTGAAGCCGGCGAGCGGCGCCGTCTTGCTGACGATGGGCACCAGATCCCTGCGGTCCGCGCAGCGCGAGTCCGGAGGCGCCGTGCCGGGGCTTGTCGGGTTCGCCGTGGTCGACGCCCCCGTGTAGGAGAAGATGGCGGCGGGGAACGGGTTGTTGCACCGTCCGCACGGCGCCGCCGAGAAGCTCACGTTGAACCAGTAGTTCGCAACGGGCTGGTCGGCCGTGATGAGCACGTCGTAGCGCTGCCCCACCGTCATGTAGATGTTGGTCGCGACCTTGGGTGTGATGGGCACGAAGTCGGAGGCGATTATGGTGAAGGCGTGGCCGACGAGCGACACGACGAAGGTGTTGTCCACGGAGGTGTTGATCAACCTGAGCAGGTGGACGCGGCCGGGGGTCAAGGTTACGCGCTGGTACTGCCCGCCGCCGCCGGCTCCGGGGTTGATGTTGCGGCCGTTGAAGAGGATGTTGTTGCTGGCCGGAGGGGAGCCGGGGAAGCCTGGGATCGCCGGGGTGGCGGGGTTTGTGATGCGCATCGAGACGGTATCTGCGCCTTCGTAGTACCAGTCTGCGATGGGGAACGGGCCGAGGTCGATGTCATAGTTTGCCGAGGCCGGTCCGCGGATCACGATGGGGCCGAGAACGCCGTTGCCGTACTGCACCGAGTTGTGGGAGTGGTACCTGGTTTGTAAAGCCGTCAGAGAGGAGGGAATGGCGCAGGAAGTGCCTGTGTAGTATCATAGTCTCATAGACTTGAAAGTAGACAGGGAAGCCCGTTTCTTACCATGATGTCCCATATTGCGTTGCAATGAACGAGTAGGTCTTGCTTCCCCCGTTCGGCGGTATCGGACACTCAGTGATGCCACCCACGCCGTCTTGGATATTGTTGTTCAGCATGTGGAAGCCATGCCAGTGGATATCCGTGCTATGTTGTTGGAGGAGTTGAGGTAAGCACCGGCGAGACTACAGCGAGGAATCAGACTAGCCATGAGCTTACCCGTTGGCTTGCAGCCTATTCACAACGGTGACGGTGATTCGATCACCCCAGTCTAAAAATAGCTGGCTGTTAGCTCTAAGCTTTTAATTTCAGGAGCTAATTACCTAGGTAAGGTCTAGGTTTCCACTCACCGGCTGAAATTGTTGGTCCTGTTCCAGCAGATGTCAGTATGCTGGAAGAATGAAGCCCACGAGCTCTACCCAACACCGAACGAGGAGCAGCCACTCACCAGGGAATTGGCCTAGAGTAATGCGTCAGCTGTATTTGCTCTGTACTGCAGGTCGCTCGTTAAGCTAAGGGAGAGTGGTCACCAACCGTTGACAAGCATTGCCTTGAGCTTCACCTTTCCATCTCCCCCAACCCAGTTGTTCACCTCTGTTAAAGTGAGCGTATACTTTCGTGACTATCAGCACTTCGCCGGTCATTCGCGGGTGGAGTCTAGTATGAGCCATGAGCATGGAGGAGGCCCTCACAGTTCTCGTCGTGGTCCCGGTAGTGGGCCAGCTTGCCTCGACGTCAGTGTTGACGTTGAAGGCCGGGCTGGTCATCCAACATGCTCGGTTCGTGGCGGTGTTGCATGTTGGGCCGCGTGACTCGAGACGAGCATCAGAAACAGACAAGCTGGGAGGACTGAGAAGGGGCGAGGGCACTGCCCGGGTCAGGCCGATTAAGCCGGCGAGCCATGGGAATAGCTTCATGGCTAGTTGCTCCTTCTCCGTCTAAAGAATTCTCGTAAGTATTGTAGGTATAGACGCGAATGGCGATTGTAGAAACCACCGTGAGGCGTTTGTGCATGGGGGGACAATTATTAGCCTCGGAAGTACACGACCGTAGACCTAGGCTTGTTCATATATGCCAGGATTTGGCTGGACGCATGCGGGATGCACTGAGTTGGGCTATGAATCCAGCAGTCCAAAAGGACCGAAAGGCTTCCCACCATCCTTCACACATCAAGACAGTCTTGGACCACACGCTACCACGATAAGGTTGCCTTCCGACTAGCAGCCAAGAGCTCAGCTGCAACGCCACGTCCCTCGTGGCTAGCACGGCCATCCCTGCAAGGCATTTGTTGGGTCAACACTAGCGCCATCACCAAGCAAGGCACCTCTCAGCGGCAGGTGATTCGAGCAGAAGACGAACAGCAAACCTTGCAGTGAGAGCAGGAGAAATGCTTCTTTAAATATCAAGATGCGTTGATGTGATGCAGGACGGAAAAGTAAAGGCATCAGCGGTCACGGTATTGAAGACGATAGCCGCAGAGGTCCACTTTACCCCAGGATAGAAGGAAGGGTGGTTCTATACTGGCCAATGTTGGGAACACAGCCTCCGTGAGGAGAAGCTGAAGCGTGAGGGCCCAAGTCCTAAGACAGACAGACGTGCAGACCGGGACACAATACGACGTAGGTGCAAGGGTTGGGCAGACGTTGAACAAAAGGGGAACCGAAGTTGGCAGAGGTGTGGTAGACTCGGGGTTTGTCTTCAAGGTGTGCGTTTGCAGTGAATGAAAACGCTACACGACATCGTTCTCTTCCATGGAGAGAAGCCAACCATGGCACAACGGGATGGGAGCGTCATGATGAGTGTGAAGAATCCAAATGCCGAAAAAGTACCTAAGCCCGGCGCCCTGTCGATATTGAGCGCCTCGTCAAGGGACCTGGACGTATATTGGGCTTCCGACTTGTCGGGATTCTCAACCGTCAGAGCGCACCCTCTTGCAGCTCCGAGGCGTATCTTCGCTTTCAAGCTGCAGCGAGATACAGCGAAAGGCAGCCTGTGGTTGCAGTGACACTCGCTTGTACCTCTTCGAAACGAAGGTATCGGCAGTTGATGGGAGGCTAAGGGGAGGCCATGAAGCTCGCCAGGATAGTTGAGGAAAAAGCTCAGAGGGGAAGTTTGTTCACTGGAGAGGGAATGTGTGCAGATAGCGCGGGGAGGAAACCCGTGTTGGGGTTAGAACGTAGCGGCTGACGAATGGAAAGAGGGTTGGGCATGGGATGGGAGACGGCACGAGGGGGGCGGCACGATATTGATTCTGCAACCCCGCTCGAGACACACAGACATACCTGATGGTGTCCAGCTCTCGTATCAGACGTATCAATGTCTGGAAGCCAGGAAGTCTGGGGATGGATGATGCTTTCTTCAACCTATCGTCTGTCCGCAACCCAGGCGAGGGTATTGTAGGCAGGCAGAATTATGAGCAGCACGTGGCGTCACAAATTTGGTTGCTGTGTTCTGCGGATGAGGCAATACAAAAAAACTGGGTGTGTTCGGTTGGAGAGAAAGAAAAGAAGAAGTGAAGAAAAAGGGACCAAGATAGGGAGGTCCATATGAGGCGGCTGTATTTCGTTCCCAAACGTCGGACCCAAACCAAGAAGAATCACATCGGAGTGCGACCGACGATGGAAATGTTGTCGATAAGCTCGCGGGTGAATATGGCTCGGTTAAGCAGATTGATGGCAGCGACTCGCACATCTCGGCGCAGGTACTGAGGGGACGGCAGCTCGCTTCTGCGCACTCGCTTAACTTGTGCCTTTTCGTCTCCCTTCCACCCTCTCATCCCCTCACGACGTCTACTATGGACCTAGAATGCGACCCCAGACTGACTCCTAGCGTTGAGAACGTCATGCCGACGGACAAAGAGCGAGTGCCCAGGGGCCACTGACGGTCTGACCCGCCGTCCCAGGTCATATCCAGAAGATGATGACGGAAGAAAAGCAGCACAGCGCGGCGATGAAAAGCAGAGCCCCTGATTTTGGTGCGCTGACGACCCGTGCAGCTGCTCCCGTCGTGGTGGCTGCTGCTGCCGCTCCTCCGCCCGTTCCCGTCGTTGTCGTGCTCGTCGTGGCAGAGCAAGCATAGGTAGGCGCCGTGTAGGTCCCTCCGAAGAGGGACGCTCTCCGATTGCTCGCGGACGCCCAGCCCCACATGTCCTGCCCGGAGCCGCTGCAGGAGTCTTCGCGCCGCGCGATTCCGTCCCTGCGCAGCTCTTGTTGTTGGGCTCTGATCGGTTCGGCAGTCGTTGCGGGCGCGGCGGCGGCCGCCGTTATGGCCGCTGATGATGGTGGTGCTGTGGCAACCTCGGCGGCATGTCCGGCAGACGCCAGGAGCGTGAAGATGAGGAGGATGTACGCGACGACGATGGGGATGGGCTTATACATGATGGGCAGGGAAAGGGTGAATGAGGGTCTATGAGATGATGGCTCAACGGCGTTCATGACGCGGTCCAAGGGGGTGAGGAGATGGCGAAGCGGATTTGAGGATAATAAATGAGAGAGGAAAACCCCGCCAACCAAGGCATCCGTCGGACTTTTCATTCGGATCAATTTCCAGGAGAGTCAGGGGGCTGGAATCCTTCATAGTCACGTGCGTCCTTGGAGCCACATGATATACATCTCATTCGACGGAACAACCAGTAATTACCACGCCCGATTTAGCGCCCCGACGGTACTAAGAAGCTCAAATGGGGATAATGAGTACAGAGACTATCGAGTGTGATAATTGCACACTTCTGACTGGGCCTGGACGTGATTAAAATTCTCATACCTCAACGGGTAACCGGCGCCGTGACCGTGTCCCGTTGATATATCTCGCAGTCGCTACCATGATCATCAGCACATGGCTTGTTTTGCTTGCACATTCTCTTCTCCTTGAGAAGGATGGGACGGGGTTTCATCATATTAACTCACAACTTGAGCTCATCCAGCGCCGATCTCCCCTCAGCAGCACGATCGGCCCAGACGGCAACACTCCTGGGTCCGACCCGGAAGACGCCGAAACCCTCAGGATCGATCAGGACCTCTCCCCAAGCCCACGCGAGCAGATCCGTCCAGATCTCGCCCGCGTGCTGCTTGCCCACGAACAAGCGTTTGCTCGCGTGTGTCCAGCTGCTGTTCAACACGACAGCCAACCCCGTCCCCGAAGAGTGGCCCATATGACCCAGGCGGGTGAACCCGATGCAGGAGGGTAGATCGAAGTAGTCGAGCTGCGTACCGTACGCATACAGCCGACGAGCCAGTATCAGCTTAGGTAGCACCACGCCGCCGCACATGGGAGGTGTCAAGCCGCCTAGGATGGTTGGTGGCGAGGGTCGGTTGGGGCCAAACGAGCCGAACATGTCGCCGTAGAAGACGCACGGGAGGCCGGCGTCGGCGCGGAGGAGGATCAAGGCGTACGCCAGGGGCAGGAACCACTCGGCTACCGGGGTCTATGAAAGTGAGGAGTAAGATGGCGATCTCACAGTTAAAGCAAACCAAGGGGAGCCGATGACAACACACCTCAAGAGATTGTCCGAGTTGCTGAGAGAAAGTTAGCGCAGGTACTAACATCTCACTCATACGAAGAGGAACTTTATTCAGGCGGCAAAATACTTACGGTGTCATGGTTTACAACGAAAGACTTCAAACGGAGTCAGAGTGAGTGAGCACTGTTTAGTGTACTTGAATCACAGAATGTTCCCACGGAGACAAAGCCACTCACCACAGAGTTGTCAGGCTTCTTCTCGCAAAGAGTGCCTTGAAACACCAGTCTGAGGTCTGCTTCATCTCCCTGTCCTTCAACCGCGAACGACAGCCGCGAGAAGCCCTTTACCAACGGCACATCAAACAGCGAGATGAGATTGCCCATGAAGTTGATGTACTCGGCGAGCAGTTCCCGGTCCTCGCTCCAGTACTCCCCAACGATAAACCAGCCGTTTCCGGCTTGTCCGCGCTTGTGGTATTCACCACCCCCGATCGTGGCCGTGGTTTGTTGTTGCTGCTCCCGTACCTGGCGGCGATGGTACTGGTCGATGCGACCGACGAAGTCCCGCACGAAGCGTCGCGAGAAGTGCTTGATGGCGTCGAGGCGCAGTCCGCCGATGTCGAGCTGGGTGCTTAGCCACCAGACCCAGCGGTAGATCTCGCGGCGGACTTCGGGATGGGAGTGATCTATATCGGCGAACATCCTACAATGGGTTGACGTAAGGGGTTGTCTCATCAGTCGGGCATCGCAGCGAGTACATCGTAATCCTCCGCGGAGAACATGTGCTATCGCCCAGCTGGGCCCCGGTCTGGAATTATAGATGGGTAGGTGTACAGATAGTCGTAGTTCCCTAGCTCGTCATCGACATCGTCGGCCCACTTCTTCCCCTGGAACAGCCAGATTCCACGAGACCGCGACCAGTTATTGCGGTCGATGCCGGTGAAGTGCTCGCTGCCCCAGCGGAAGGTGCTATGCACGCCACCTCGGCCGGGGAAGTCAAAGTACGTGGAAGCCGAGATCCTCTCTGGCTTGCCTATGATCTTGCGGCGATCTAAGGTTTATCATCAGGGGAGCGCTCATAAGCCAGGGGCGGGGAGCCACAGGTCAGCCGAAAGGGCACTAGGGGATGGCGGGTGGATGGTAACCTCAATCCCTAGCCGGGCAAACGCACCAGTTGGATCGACCTTCACGCCGACGACGACCTCATCCCGATCCGCGGCCGCCTTGTGGTTGAGCACCGCGTCGAACAACACCCGGATGCCCAAGCCCTTCGCCTGCGCGACCATGTCGACCAGGTCCTGCTTCCCGCCCCACTTCGTCTCGGTAGCCCTCTTCTGATGGAACTCTCCCAGGTCGAAGAGGTCGTAGACGTCGTAGCCGTTGCTGAGCGCGCCGCCGCCGGCCTTCGCGGCGGGCGGGATCCACATGCTGGTGATGCCCAGCTCGGCCAGCGGGCCCAGCAGCCGCGAGAGCCGCCGCCAGTGCTGCCGGTCGGCGGGGCAGTACCACTCGAAGGCCTGGAGCATGGTCTCGTTGCGAGGGCAAGGGGCGTCCGCGTTCATGCGAACTATGCGGGTTGCTCCGGTTGCGGCATCTGTGTGGATCCCGGCCTGGGGCGGTGATGGTGGTGGACCGTCGCCGGCAACTGCGGCAGTGGCGGTCGGATTGGGGACTGATGAGGAAACCTGCTGCTCCCCTGTGAGGGCTCGATTTGGCTGGATGCTAGTCATTTTTTGCCCTTAGACGGAGAGACCGGGCTGAAGGCGCTGTCGGAACCTCGAGTAGCCGCACGTGTGATTCTGGGATAATACGGGATGGACCGTCCATTGTCAGCGGCGTCAGTTGGACGTCGAAGTCGAGATCATTGATGCCTGCGTGCCGTTCCGTCCGCCGCTACGGTAGCGTGCGTTGGGCGCTGTGGAACAACCCCACTCTCCCGTCAGTGCCTCCGCCATGTGCCGATCGATTGGCGATTGCAATCTGCCTCAGGCTTTCTCGACAGAACGGTGTGCAGATAGCTCCCTGATGTTCTCTTTTGGGCAACAACTTGCGACAAGGTCATCGAAACGAACAGAAGGCTGTTCCTCCCTAGATCATCGCCAGGGGAATTCGCCCGCGGCCAGGTTAGAGGTACTGCAGCACATGCGCCCAGCTCAAGTGATTCATGTCTCCTCTCGAACGGGGACCAAGTGAGGTCATCAGTGGGTAGCAGGACCACAATTTGGTTGTCCAAGGAAATGAATCTTCAGCTACTCCGTACCAGGCGCCGAAATTTCGGGGGTCAAGAGCCCCGTCCTGATCCCAGGATACTACTGCCTGTCCCAAATTATTAGCTCATGAGCTGCACAAGGATCACTGATTACCTAGGTACCAACCCAGTAGGTAAGTTGTCCGCCTTTCTCCCCATTTCTCTTTCTTCCTCTTCTTCTTTCTTCTTCTTTTGTTTTTTTTTCTTCCTTTTTTCTCATTGATCTAAGCTAGCTCCCCCATGACTGTTCCGGACCCCAAGTCCACCCTGAAGAATAGACACCGCCCTCTACTCCAATTTTGATGAGACGGTGACAGGCGACATGGGCTCGAACCGACGTGGAATCAACTGGAGACCCTCGGAGACCTCGGAGACCTGGTTAGGCAGGTCCATCATGGCAACCCAGCCAGCGGCATAGCGCCAGAGATAAAGTTTTTTGGGGCTTTGGAATCTCTCTTCGGGCTTCGGGTCCCAGGGATTGCATCAGAAAGTTAAGGCACGACGGGGCGGTCGGACATGGAACCCCCTTCCAACGCGACAAAGTTCATCAATCATCATTGAACAACGAAATGGTCAGGTCTTCCAGCACGGGGCAGACCTTGCGACATCGGCTGATCGTCCTCACCTGCCCTGTCTCCTTGACATCATCACCTAAGACCCGCTCTCTCATCACCCCCGGATCTAGCATTTATAACGTTCCGTAATGGTTCTGTAATCACCTCAAAGTCAACCCACTAGCTCCGGCGGCGGTCTCCATCGTGGCATCTCCAACCGGATCTTCAATTCCCTTCCTAACTCGGGGAATCTCGCCGGCTCTTCTACCAAGGTAAGTGCGAATTTGTCTAACGCCTTTTCTTGTCCTCTCTTTTCTCCAAGGCCTCCCTTGACGAAAGCTCACCAAGGTGAAAGCACCAGGCAACCGCAGCGCTGCGGTCGTCCGACCGAAAAGGAGCCCGGCCTAGCGACCTTCCTCAAACGATTCACAATTTACCCCCCACTCCAACTTGGTCAAACTTGGCACTCGACAAGAATACTACCCCCGATTCCGGGTCAATGAGGCAAGCGCAAAGCAGACGGAAAATCGGGAGAGGGGAAAGCAAACCAAGCAAGCCAAGCACGCTCGATTCGAATACCGAGAGACCACATGTAGTTCCTGCATGAAGAAATGAGAGCGAAGGAATGCCCAGAATGCGGAGGTGGTTGCAGTCTTGCAGAACATTTGCAGACATGCGCTGACAGCTTCCACTATGGATTACCACCAGCCATCCACCCTACTATGTAATATCTGCTAGTGCAGTCACAGTCTCCCCAAGCCTTCCTTCGATGCTGCATGCATGCAGTCGCGTCCGAAACTCCCCTTCGCTCCGGCTTTCCCCAACTTCACCACCACCCCCTGGAGGTGGCCTAGCTTGTCTCTCGTTCATCAGAACTTCAGACGACAGTTCGAGCGCCGCGGCCGTCCTTCCAAGGTTGCACCTGTGGCGCCTGGTGGCCATGCTTCTCTCCTTGTGAAGCCGTGGACGCCGTCTGAAGTCATCCTCCTAGCCTCGATTATAGGATGGACCCCGATCTGATAAGATTGAATGCCGAGCAAATACAATCTTGATCAAACCCGCCATCCAGGGAAAAAGCCAGGGGAGGTGAACCGGGATACGGCGGGGTACACCGCCGAGCTGGCATGCTACATAAGCGGGATAAGCTTGCACAGCACAGAAACAGGAATGCGCTCTCCAGTAAGCGGGCAAACGTTTGGAAAGTTCCTCCGGCCCGCGCGTGGCGGCAGCACAAACAAGGATTGCGGTGATGCCACGAGTAAGTCTCCGAGGGGTGAGATGGAGGACCAGCGAGGGGTGCTGGTGTGCCGGTGGCGAGATGCTCCGTCAAAATTGCATGCGTACCCCGGCTCGGCGCCGCTGACGGGCAGACGAACCGCCATGGGTGGCCATGGCATGTTGCAGTGTGCGTGTGCCGGGTAAATACCGCTCTCTCCGCGACTACATAATGTAGCGGATGCGAACGGCCTCACCTCTCGTCTTCCGCTCGTCTCCCTTTTCTTCTCCAGGTCGTAGTCCCCCACTCTACACATCCTCACCCAAGCCACTCCTTTGTACTGTGTGAAACTACATCCCCCTCACAATGCGTTCTTCGCTCCTCCTCTCGACCCTGGCGTCAACCGTCCTGGCGGCCAGGCCCTACCTCAACGAGCCCGACACGGGACTCGAGGAGGTGCTGGCCGGCCTGCCCGTTGGCCAGCTTCCCAACATCGCCGACATGGTGGCGCTTCACGACTTCGACTGGGCTGCCAGGAACTACCTGCCCAAGAAGAACTACACCTACTACCGCAACGGCGCCGGCGGCGAGTGGTCGTACCGCAACAACCTGGAGGTCTACAACCGCTACAAGCTGAGGCCGCGCACCATGGTCGACATCATCAACATCGAGAAGAGCCTGCCGTCAGTGCCCCCCCGAGAACCGTACCTGTAAAAATTAAAACCCCAACTTCAGCTGACATTTCGATACTCAGAACCACCATAATGGGCCACAACTACTCAGCGCCCTTCTTCATCTCCCCCTGCGCGCGCGCCGACTACGGCCACCCAGACGCGGAGCTCAACCTCGTCAAGGCCGCAGGCGCCAACAACATCCTGTACATCGTCTCGTCCTTCTCCGCGCTGCCCATCGAGACCATCGCCGCCGCCCGCGCCGAAGGCCAGCTGCTCTTCTCCCAGGTCTACGTCAACAACAACGACACTGCCAACCAGATCCTCTTCGACCGTGCCGAGGCCGCGGGATCCGTCGCGCTCGTGTGGGCCGTCGACTCGCCCGGTTCCCCCTCCCGGCAGCGCGCGGCCCGATACGGCGTCGGCAGCGCCAACAACGTGTTCATCACCAACACGTGGGACACGCTCGCCAAGTACCGCAACATGACTTCTCTCCCATTCGTCCTGAAGGGCATCCAGACCGTCGGCGACGCGCGGCAGGCGGTGGCCCACGGCGTGCAGGCCATCATCCTGTCGAACCATGGCGGCCGCAACCTGGACGGCTCCCCCTCGTCGCTGGAGGTCGCGCTGGAGATCAAGCGCGAGGCGCCCGAGATCTTCGAGCAGATCGAGGTGCTGGCCGATGGCGGCGTGCGGTACGGCACCGACGCGCTGAGGCTGCTGGCGCTGGGCGTGAAGGCTGTGGGCATCGGCAGGCCCGTCATGTTCTCGAACGTGTTCGGGCAGGCGGGCGTGGACAAGGTGCTGAAGCTGTTCAAGGCCGAGATCATGAACGACGGCGCCAACTTGGGCGTGGCGGATTTGAAGCAGATTGATGATGCCTATGTCGACTGGACGCCTAACCATTGGTACAGCTAGACGTTCTTTTCTTACAGCATACCGGGGCTATAGGCGGGCTATTGGGAAAGTTGGAATGAGAGGACGATGAGAAACGAAAAGGGGGGAGGTTGAAGGGTCAGCCGTAGTGCGAGCTACACTGGCAGGGGAGGATAACGATGAGGCATTTTGAGAACTCGATTCTTTGTATATACTAATTTCTTCCCCAAGAGACCTCCGTACGATATCCACGTCCATTTAATTTTGTCCGTTCGCAATCTCTTCCGCCTCGCTGTTCTGATCATACGATACGCCGGCCCCGGGAGTAGCGACGGGTTCGCTCCAACGAAGAATAGCCCCTTCGCAGATTCCGGCCCTTGCAGTAGACGGTGCCAGACGAGCCTGTACCTGTATCACAAATGACATGAAAAAGGTTCCCCAGAGTACTAGTAATACCATCTGGAATGAGAAGTGGAGCTAGTACTCTCACTCGGAATCTCGCTGTGATACCTGGCGTAAGGCTTTTAGTGCTTTCTTCATTACTGGTATTATTCAGTCATCTCTCCTAGGCCCCCTGGCTTATAAACACGCTGTAGTAAACCTTCGCCCTACGAGATCATTTCCTGTCACCCACTGCTTCGCATAGACGAAAGACTAGCGGCAAACCTTGGTTCAGGGATCATGTGATATTCCTATGGACTGCGACTCTTCTTATCCGCAGGCGTCGACAATATGAGTCATTGAGCCACGACAGAGGTACACTTGAACAACTTACCTAGGCAGGTAGTAGGTTCAGACCCCTTTTCCCCACAAACTCACTTCACCATCCGCTTGTGGAGCTTCTTTCTACCGCCCCACCACCAGCCGCCTCAGACTCCTCCTTGATAGCCTCCAGCATGCGATCGATCGTCAGGACATCCACAGCCGTGCTCGCGAGCAACATGGCGTTATGCGCGTTGATCCCGCACAAGGCATTCACCCCGCATGCACGCCCTGGCGTGGTACTTGGCGTTGAAGCTGCCGGTCGACATGGTGATCGAGGCAGCGCTGTCGACGGCGTCACGGTCCGGCTGTCCTTGCTCGCCATGTAGATTCGTGGGCGAAGACCTCCCGGTAGCCGATCTCGGGGTTGTTATAGGTCTCTTGGCTGATCGTCCAAAGCTCTTCTGTGAGAGAGTCGATGTGGTCCGAGATAGTGGTGAGATATGGCGTCGCGTCGTTCGTCTTATCGGGAAGAATCGCCACTGCTGTTGCTGAGGCCGCTACGGAGAGGAGCAAAGCCCGATGGGAAGACCGGTGGGGAGAGTTCCAAGGCCCGTTTTTAGGAACGATGCGACGAAATACAGAGGGGTATGGCGCTCCACTGCGGTTGACCTCGACTAGTGATATCGTGCGGAGGTCACTGGGGTGAAAAACCGTCGCTGCACTTGGGGCCCGGAAGCACATATTAATGCCCCTTTTTGTGAGCGAACATTTACGTCAGGCTATCGACTGATGAGTGCGGCATTCGCTTTGGAGTACGAGACAGTGCTCCGCTGGATTGTTCTCGCAGAGCCTCTGTCGATGGACTCCGCTGAACGGCGAAGCGACTGGGTGACCGAACATCTTGAGGGGTAGGTAATCTAAGCTACCATTGCCGCAAAAGGCCTATTCCCATCGAGTCCGAGGCTTGGTGTCATGGGCCTTGATAACGAACAGCAGATAGTAGGGGTTGTTCTGCAGCATGATGGGTCATCGCTATGCCTGTTCAGGCTGCTGCGAACGCCGAACGGCAAGCGAGCGGAGGTACCCACAAGGGATCACCGAGGGGGTGAGCCCTCCCGGGCCGGGCGTCTCCCAGGAATCTCACCCAAGACGAAGCGGCAAAAAGATATTGACTCCCCTGGATCCGCGTCCGACGGCCGGTTGGGCTCCAATATTGTAGCGTCCGCGTTATGGCCGACATGTGCGCCGAGGCGAGGAGGCCGCGAGGTTCTCCACGTAGAGAGCTGCTTAGTATAGGGTTAGAGGCGCATTACACCATAGCAGTCGACTGCTCGAGGAGAGGGAAGCCTAGAGGCACCTTCCTATGCGAGATGCCCCGAATGGACCATGGAGCTCACCATACATACTAGTAGTCCTCGGAGGGGTTCGGATGGCTGATAGTGTATTCGTCCCATATCCAACTCGCATCCATCTCTTGATACGAGGGGCTCCTGCCTACCAACCTTGACCAAGCAGGTCTCTTGACTTAGCCACGTGGTCTGCGGCTGTTGGGAATTTCAACGACTATACTTCCGTCTGTCATCTGAGAATCGTTTGATCTGGTGGTGTATGTCAAGGTTGTTCGTCCGGCTTAAGCTGGTAACCCCATGTCCTTGGGATAGCACCTTTGACGAATGATAAGAGCCTTCCGAGGCGTTGCGGCTTTGGAAGCGGGAATGGCCTCGTGATGTGCATGTCGGCTTTTCATCTCGAGTTCTCCGATACCGAGAGCTGTTGTGGGCGGAACTGGGAGCTCATCGGGAGGCAGGTATGAGGAGCAGACAGCGTGGCAAGCTTCTTGACTAGCTCCAGATGACGTTGCCGTGAGTCCTCCAGAGCCCAAGAGTCGTGCTCGCTTTAACGCCAGTGTCCCCTCGAGTAGCAACCCCCCTTCTGTATGCCATTCTTGACCATTCGTTATATTCCTGGCCACATATCATCTAGGGGAGTGAGAGCAAAGACGATAGTTTCCGGTAGCGGCAAGGCAAACGTCGCATCCCATCGTTGACTATAAAATGACTATCAAGTAGCGCGTATGTCCCTCTCTTACGTTGATAGGGGGAGCCTATCCTACCAGGCTGGAACTTCCTAGCCTAGGTCTAAAACTGCAGATGGTTCACGTAACGATCTCATGTCGCCATACCATCTGTCATCTGAGGGGAAAAAAAGGAAAACGGCGCCCGGACATAAGCCCGCTGGTCAGAGAGGCTCTGGGAACGGCCACTTGTTCATGAGATAAGACCAGGCTGCATGTCGAGAGGTAAACATGCACGATAAGACAGCATCGGCAGCGTGGCGACAAGTACGACGACGAGGGGCGATCTGTTATCCTAGAATCTGATGACACTTGGCCGCTTTCGGAGCGGGGCAGGGTGGACGTGACAAGGAAGCGATGCGTTCCCCATGGCCAAGACCACTACCACTCACACTGCAGTTCGATACTGGTGACTAGCAAGCAGTAGTATAGAGACAAGTCCTCTTTCACTCCGCTTGCTGTCGAGGCGTTGTTGGCCAGATTAGTTTGAGAGGATGTGATCACTGGGTCACTGATCAGATGCTGGAGATGTTGCCGGTGTTACCAAGCGAGACAGAGAATGATGATGACGGCCGACATGTGCGGCCGAGGAAGAGTAAAGGACTAGATAGATAGAGTTGAACGGGGAGAGCCCTCGGCTCTGGAAGTCGGGCATGCGACGTGTCATGCTTTTGTAGATGTGCTTTGTCGATAGGCGCGCGGTGTGTGCCGCTTTGTTTTGCCTTCCCCGTGACTCGGCTCCCTCCCTAGCAGCGGAAGATGAGCATGTAACTATTGAATCGAGACTCATCTGTCGCGCAGCGTGGCTCGACGTCGAGGTCGGGAGGCAGAGGTGCAGGAAGGCGAGGCCTGATGCTGAAGTTGCTGAGTGATGTCACACAGATCCACACGCCTGTACTCGCCATCTGTTACCGATTCGTCGCAGCGGAGAGCCGGGGCCGTGGATAGACAGTAGGGGGCACACACGGCAGGACGGGGATGTCCCAAGTATAAGGATCAGGTGAACGAACAGGCGGCGACCTCGAGACGAGAAAGAAGGCTCGGACCGGAAGCATCCAGGCAACTCTCCCCCACAAAATCGCCTATCGGGCGGAAACGAACACCTTCATTATCACGAGCTCATTGTGGGTATGCGGTGCGTCGGTAACACAGCAGGCGGCCCAGACCCGTCTCTTCCCCAGAAGAGAGCGAAAGAGGACGGATGGATGTTCCAGACAACAGGCAAGACAATCATCACACAAACAGACAAGGCATTGTGATTGACTGAGGAAGAATACTGCGCCTGCGCAACGGGAAGTCCCGAAGTCCAGGGCTGGGCTGGGCCGGGTTGTGAAGAGTGTGGGTGTGTGGTGGATGTTCTGCGCGTGACGTCGAGAGAGCGAGGTCCTCGGCCAGCCATCACTGAAGAAAGCCACACTTGTTGGCCCAAAGTTTGAACGACTATGACGTTCGCTGCGGGCACAATTTGCTGCGATTGGGCAATTGAACATTGAACCTCTGCAGCTTCGGCTGGAGCCCATTGTGATGAGTGCAGCTCAAGAATCGGGATGCACGACTCCGTGTTTCACCACGGCCTTTTCCCACCCGTCATGCAACTCAGCCGACGGAGCTAAATAATGGAGCGGCTCGTTGCGTTCGTTCGTTCGT
This sequence comes from Ophioceras dolichostomum, assembly GCA_003049485.1. Classification (NCBI taxonomy): domain Eukaryota; kingdom Fungi; phylum Ascomycota; class Sordariomycetes; order Magnaporthales; family Ophioceraceae; genus Ophioceras; species Ophioceras dolichostomum. Next base: position 108,793 of record PYST01000049.1, read on the forward strand.
GGGTGCTGGGGAAAAAGACAGAGGTGTGTGCAGGATGAGGTAAGGAAAGGAGGGAGATCATCCGCTTGGATAAATGTCAAGGAAAGAGAGTTAAAAGAAAGGAAAGGAGATCAGACGAATGTTGTCAAACAAGAGGAATTCTCCCTGTGACCAGACACCTGCCTGTCGCACTACCTTGAAGTCATCATGCTGTTTGCCAGCCCGCCGGTCTGTTTTTGTTCAACAGGCACACTCGTTACATAGATCGCTAACAAGAAATAGCTCAGTTTCGAACAGAAGGGAGGCGGGAACTTTCCTCCTCCCTGGCTGGCTAAGCTGGAAGGGAGCTTCGCCGCGAGCTAAGAAGGAGTGGCGCCAGGATTGAAAACGCACCATCGCACGGGGTGTTTGGTCGAAGGTCGTGGTCAGGAGGGAGTCGGAGTCCCTTTTTCTCCGCGATGGGCGGAGAGAGACTGCTGCCGGAGGCAGGCACTGAAGCGCGGATTGCAGTCGGCGATCTAAAAAAGCAGACAGCCTCAATCGAAAGGAATCAAAACGATTGGGCCCCAAAAGGCTTGCTTGGATTGACTAGCGGGTTGGCTGCTGGTCCGGCTGAGCTGGGCTGGGTTTGTTTCATGGTGGTTGAAACGGAGCTTGCCTCCTCCTAAGAAAAGCAAGAAGCGCTGCCGATGCAGCCGGATGGGAGGACGACTTCTTTCTGCTGCTGTGCATCCAAGAAACACCGTCAGGGGTAGAATTCGTTTGGGCGTCGTCGCTCGGCGGTCCATCGGGGCGTCCCGGGCTGAGACGACTGGACACCTCATCACACCGCTTCAACTGGGTGCTGGTTTGTCAGCGGCTGATTCTTTCATCAGCAAACAAACAAACCTAACGATCGCGCGCGTATCTTGTGCATTGTCGCATGCAGGTTCGCGATGTCTAGTCAATGTCCTGCTTGTCGAAAAGGCCTCTGTTGTTCGCTGTTGATGCGGCTCGAGGTTTGGGAGAGCTTAGACGGTTCGGACACGAGCACCATAGCTCGCACAGCTCCAAACCCGACCCCGCCAGGCAAGTGTCAGGTCAATCAGGGGCGGCAAGCGCCGCCTCCAAAAGATCGCCAGATTGGGGAAAGATCGCTCAGTGTCTCAAGTCTCGCCAATGGTCTCAATTGCTTTTTCTACCATGCTACAACATACTCGGAACACCCAACGTTGGGAATTAGATGGCATAGGTAGACGCACGCAGGGGAGGGAGGTGAGCCAAAGAGGGATTGAAGTTATGAAGAATTCCTCCATGTCGAGTCGTCCACAGGGTTTCTTCGTGTTCATTACACAGTACGACAGAGGTTGGCCAGCCTCAGGGGCGGGCGTTCAGCCAGTGAGGAAATATCCCGACAGCTTCTGCCCTGACGCGTCTTCCCCTGCCCCCTTTTGGTGGAGCACTGGAGAAGTATCTGCACGTGGGAGATTCGTGGAATGGGCGGAGGGGGCTGAGTCTGAGGTCCGGAGTCGCACTGTGATGGCAGCAAGAGGTACATAATTGCTCGCACATTCCAGCACTTCCCTCCACCAGAGAATAAGGCTGGCGGGAAGGCGATGGATGATCTGTTTGACGAAAGAAGCCGGCTGTCGCGAAAGCGCTATCTGTCTGAGGTAGGCAGCGGCCATGACGCTTCTAGGTCACTCGGTCAAGCTCTCGAAAAGCCCTAGAAGACAAAAATTGGTTCACGATCGTGTAGGTGCAGAAGCGAATTGGTCTGATCCTTATTCCGCCCCGGTTATCCTCGCCTGGTTCATCTCCCTAGCCGGCCTCGGCAGTCGAGAGAACGAGACTCGAAAGACGCCGGATTCTCGGGGTTTTACAAAGAATTATGTTGTATGGTACGGCTGCACATCGCTTGGACGGTGACGAACCAGCCAAGAAAAGATGAGCAAAAGCGAGATGTCAATGCTGAGGCGCATGCAAACTCGGCGACGCGGCGGCCGAGATGCATCTCCTCTATCCCAAGTGGCCGGACTTTCGTCCCATCTCCCCAAGCGGCGCCGGTTTCCCGATCGGCCTCTGCTGATGAGCTGCGTTCTTTGGCGGGGAAAGTTCAGGTCCGGAGGCTGATAAGCTGGGAGTTATCGGAGCTAGCATCTTGACTATGATTGGCGTCGAGGCTTCGAAGGGTGTGTGGAAGGCAGCCTGAAGCTCTCAATCAAACCTTTCCGCCACCAGCCAGGAACCACAGGTGAGGTTCATCAGCCAGGCTTAAAAGAGCAGGCTCTAGAGGGAGTGGCGTTGTTCTGGTCATCCTCCCACCTCCTTTTCCCCCTCTCGTCCCCTGCATTAGACCTCTCGATAACAACGGAGCCAACTGTTCTCCAGAGTATCCTCAAAGCGGCAGCAATGGCTGGAACCAACCGCGACCACCGCCGTGCTCCGCCGGGGAAGAGCTCACGAGACGCTCGGAGTGCTGGGAATGGCGATGGTGATAGCGGTTGATGGACATCACAAGGTCCGTGTGGCGGGTTGTCAACCCCCGCCCAGACTTCGTCGTCGTCCGTGATGGTGAATTCGAATGGCAAAGAGGTCGTCTTTTGTCCTTTTCCCGTCCTGCGTTGAAACCCTCCCAGTTCGCGGCGACGCCCCCTGCATGCCCAGGCAGGTACGTACCATCAATTCGTACGGCCTGAGGAACTGAACGTTGAGAGACGCAACATTGATTTCCATGGTCGAGGAGGGGGTGGCGTCGGTACCCAGTGTGGACAGCCGTGTCTGACACTGGAGTGCACTTGGAATTCGCCGTGATAGGTGCAGTGGGCGGGCCACTTAAACATAGCACCGGCAGCATGCAGGCTAGCACCCAATTAAGCCGCTGGCCTATCAGAGCGCGTCTTCAATTTAAACCTGGACATTGTGCCATCCTGGTCGATTCTCAAACAAACGAGTCGGTCGGGCGGTGGATGATGGATTTTCCTCTTCTCACTCCCTCTGTCTCTGTCGCAATCCCGTCGCCGAGCATCTGTTATACATACTCATTCGGAGCGGGAGAATTGATGCTTCCCGTTCAGCCCTCCACAGCCCGTGAATTTGAACCGCTGGTGCTGGTGGAGCGTTTGAGAGGGGACACACGTCAGGTGGCTTTTTCTCGCGGTTGCAGGAACCCAGGCGACGGCAATTCGAGTGGCGAAGAATGAACCTGAGAATCGACTGGGTCACTCGAAAACTCGCTCGACACCAATGGACACGCGCTTGTTCCTGGCTAGAGGTAGCTGTAGCCCCTAGTGAGCCCGAGCTACTGCGGGTTGGACACATTTGATGCTGTGTTGGTCAGGTCCCGTGCGTGCATGCGTGCCATGGACTGTGCACTGTGAACTGTGGACATGTACCGCCCCATCAAGCCGAGTGTTCTTCTCCTTTTGGGCCACTTCATTCAGCAGCATGATTCCGGGAGCGTATCGCATCAATCAGCAACTGTGATAAGAAAGCGATAAAAGCGAAAAGGCAAAGATATGAGCAGAAAACTCCTCCCATCATTCTCGCCCAGCCCAAGTGCAGATGCATGAACCGCAATCAGATCCGGAGGAGGCTGGCAGAGTAAGCAAAGTTCCGACGAGGTATTTATGGGGCTGTGCACGGTGATGGTGTAGAGGATAATTGGGGATAATTGGGAGGGCTGCGTCCGAAAGGGGTGACATAGAAGAGACCTCCTGACTTGGCGCACCACCCTGGGGCCTTTTCCAATACCCCAGTGGCCAGTGCCATCTTTTCTGGGGGCCATTTTGCCTTATCCAGCGATTGAGAGGACACCCGGACCCCAGTCGCTTATTGCGAACAGGCAGTGTGAGGTGAATGCGCCAGGCCCATCCAGCACTGAACAATTCAGCACCAGCAGCAGCAAGCCCCCTTCCATCGCATGCCCCCATCTAACGGGTACCCTTCCAAGTCTCCCTCTCCATTCCACTCCCATTTTCCCACATGGTCCCCCTCCCTATTTTTTTTTCATTGCTTCTTTTCTTCTCTCCTTCCCCCCCAACCTCGAATTGCAAGGCGACAATTAATTCCCCCCTCGCCGCCAGCCTCCAGCGGATAAACGACCACTGACATCGTGCATCCTTAACGAAGCGAACGAATTTCCTTCTTTTGGTTTTTTTGGGCGGATTTTGGTCAGGCAGGACGAGAGACAGGGCCGATCGGGATCATTGTTGAGAGGAGGCAGACAGACACACAGAGAGAGACAGGAAATCTCGACAGCGTCACTCGAGAACGACACATCAATTGTCGACGAGCGACCGATCGGGGCGACCGCACGAGAACAAAGAGAAGTCATCGTCCGTCGTTCCCGTCGACCAACGAGACGCTCGGCTCAGCTCGCTCGAATCCGATTGAGACCCTTTTCATTCGATTCACGACGATCGTTTTGCTTCTCTTTTGCCCATCCAACAACGACGCCCATCTCTCAAGAGAGCCCTCTGCTGGACAACCGCCTCTTGCATACTATCTATTTCGCCTTTTATTTTCGAGTTTCGCTCAGCCGTTTATCGTCGGTTTTGTTTTGTGTCCAGGCCATTTGCACCGGCCGCCGTTTGTTGGAGCGAAGTGCAGCCTTAATTTTGTGTTGGCGTCACCCTTTCCACCAGCCAGCCTCCAAAGCAACGACACCCTCCCGTCCGGTGTCCCCAACCACAAGCCCGCCCGCCCAGTCGCTCCTTTCTGGAATTGCTCACCACACCACACCACCACCAACCACCAATCTCACATCCCCAAACCTCCCTCCGCGCCGCCCCTTGACCTCAGCTTCCGCCATCGCCGCCACAGACCCCGAGCGTCGCATTCCTCTTAGAAGAGAGCTCACCTTTCCATCGCACCTTTGCGCTCCATGAATCGCACGACGCGATAATTTTCTCGATCACCGAACTACCTGCTCTCGAACGAAATACCGCGTCTCGCAAAGAAAAAAAGATCGTTGTACGCCGCGCACACTCAGAACCGAGCATACAGATAGAAGGACCTTATGCCATCCTACGGCTCACTACACTCACCGTCGCTGCGTAAAATGGAACACTCAAAGGCGCAATACGGCGGCCGCAGAGGCATCAGCATCGGGAATGTGATCGGCGACCCGTTTGCGCTGGCGACGATATCGATCTCGGCAGTAAGTTCCTAATCCCTCGATTCCGCCTTCGTTTGTCTGCCATGCGGTCAACGCGGTCCGCCGTAGGTCGTGATCCAAGATGACCAGATGTTCGTGCAAGGTCAATTGACTGACAGCTGTATCTCGCCCCGCTCTAGCTCGCGTGGGTAATCGCCTTTGTCTCGTCGATCGTCGCCCAGGTGGAGACTAAAGCGAACTTCCCAACCTATTCGTGGTGGTCCGTAGTGTTCTACGCCTTCCTGATCCCAGGTGTCTTCGTCGTCGTCGCGTCAGACACCATCCAGACCTACCACGTCGCCCTGGTTGGCTACCTCGCCTGCGGCCTGGTCCTGACGACCTCTTCTGTGAACGGGCTGGTTTACTCGACCAACGGCGCTAAGGAAGCCGCTGCCGCCGGGTTTATCCTGCTGTCCATGGTCACGGTGCGTACCTCCTCCACCCCTGTCTCTTTTCTCCTTTCCCCTGCCCAGGTCTGAACGACCCTGGCTTTCTTTTCGACAGTTGCTGACCGTTCTCCCCATGCTCCCCAAATAGATCGTCTGGATCTTCTACTTCGGCTCTGCACCAGCAGCCACACCGCGCGCCTACCTCGACTCGTTCGCCCTGACTAAGGAGTCCACGGGAGGGAACCGCCAGACGATGAACGGCGGGTACGGCATCGGGCGGCCCGAGACCTCGACCTCGGTCCAGCCACCACAGATGTACACCTCGGCGCAACTCAACGGCTTCGAGAACCCCTCTCCCGCCAACGGCGTGCGCAGCTCGACCGCGCTCGGCGGCGGCGTCGGGGCCGGCTCGTCGTTCCCCGCGGCCGGCGGCGCTGGAGCCGTTCCTAAGAGCGTTACTCCTCCGGCGGGCGCCCAGCAACCCGAGGGCGAGATCGTCCCTCCCACCGAGTACCCTTACAGGGCCAAGGCCATCTACAGCTACGAGGCCAACCCGGACGACGCCAACGAGATCAGCTTCTCGAAGCACGAGATCCTCGAGGTCAGCGACGTCAGCGGAAGGTGGTGGCAGGCGAGGAAAGAGACGGGCGAGACGGGCATCGCGCCGAGCAACTACCTCATCCTGTTATAAGACGGGGGTTCTTGGATGAGGCGTGTTGTAGTGTCGCCACGTGTCTTACGCGTGCATGCCCCGTGTAAAACTGTGCCTGTCCGCCTACCATCTCCCGGAACTGCCTTTGCTTCTTCTTCCCCATCCCCACCGGCGTCTCAACGACAGCAAGCCGCCGCCGCCGCAGCCACGCACCCACCTAAACCAGTCTAATATTCCGCTCGATGACGATGATGACACACCTACCTTACCTACCTTTCCCAATACTCGCGGGACCAGACAGTCTGTACCGCTGCCGCTCGTTCTACAAACCTGATGATATGTAACACCTAAAAACCTACCTACACCTACCTACCTACCTGATGAGGGTTGGCTGTTTGGCTCCTACCTTCGCAAAAACACACGAGATATATACCCCCCGCCTCGCACGAAGCGACAGCCATACTTTTTTTGGTCAGTTGTTTGGCCGTGGAACCTGCTTGCTTGCCCTTGGTTGCTGCGTGGAAAACACGGGATGGAGAGGCCGAAAAGGTATCGGCTGGGGGAAGACTTGATTGATTGGTTGGGCAGGAAGAGCGAATCTGAGAAAAGCCTCGCGAGACCTTCTCTTTTGTTTGCTCCGGCGCATATAAGCATGATGGGATTAACTCAACTTTCTTTTTCTTCTTCCCTTTTGTCTTTTTGCTACCTTTTTCTTTTTCTTGGTGGAAGGAGGAACATGGAGGGAGGTCCAGTGTTCATAACAAATGTTGATGGTTTGACTGATCCCCCCCTTACAGGACAGGATATATCACAGGCTTTGGATGATCGAAGTGTCTGGATGGATGTTTATAGCGATGCGCGTCTCGCAAAGCTGGCCCCTCTCCGACTCTTTGGGTTCACTTCCTTTGTTTAGAAAAACGAAATCGTCACGGATTTGGATTTTTTGTGTCTTGCGTGTGTGTTGGTCGGAGTACAAACGGCGGCTGCTGGTCTTTTTGATGTCTGGCGGGTTTGGCTCTATCTCCCTTTTTATTATGTTATTCTATATCTATTTCTTCTCTTCTTGCGTCGTTCTGCTTCTCTTGATGAAACATATGTCACAACTGCTCTACAGATATCCCCTTTTGCGTTGTTGCGTTGCTTGCGATGCTGAAGAGTTGTCTAGTGGTTCTGGGAACCCCCTTACGAAAGCTTTACAGTTGCTAGTTCCTTGCATCTTCCGTCTCGTCCTTGCGATATACGATGCCATGTCCGAGCGAGTTTCCTGCTCTTCCACTAGCCCCGATATATCAATTTATCGTGCGCAATAGTTCAATAGGTCGTCGTTTCCGGGACAAGCAACGGCTGGAGGCTGAGCTAGTAGCCCCTTGTGTATACCAGAGCGAATGTACGAAAGTCTTAATGCGGTTTCTCGTCTGTCTGTGCGACCAGACTGCCATTGATCGATCCTACGGGACTGAGCGACTCTCGGCTCGCATGGAGCGTTGTTGGCGAGTATCCATTCATTACAGTAAGACTGACCAGACGACAGACCACGTGGGCCATTCCTAGTCTGATCGTGTTGGCCTCATCATTGGCCCAGACAAGACGGCCTCATGGCCCGCAATCCTTCCGCTGGAGACCGTGATCTGCTTTGCTCTACACTTAGAAACCGCCGGCGCAGCTCTCGTCAAATCCTAAGTTCTCACGTGCGTGGCATCCACCCGGGAATTGAAGGGTTCCAGCTAACCCACCCTGTGCTGATATTCAGAGGCCTAGTAAGCACGCCAGCCTCTTCTGAGTGCCGCGCACGGCAGGGCTTTTGTTTTTTGCTGCCTTACGAGGCGACGATTCGAGCCCTAGATTGTGCCGGCCGTGGCCCGGAGATCCTCGATATCTCCTGGAGCTTCGGGTGAGGAGCTCGTAGTTCGTCGCTGTCAATCGCAGACTGCAATAGGGGCCTGTTCTTCGGCGGAGAATGCCAACGAAGGGGCGGCGAAGTGGTAGTAGAAACACGGCGGAGGGAAACGCCAGGGCAAGCACGGGTGCGGCGTTGCGCACACCCCGATCATCCTTCCGACCGGTCGGCCAGTTCCACGACCAAATTCGGTCTGGCGCGGAACCACGTTTTACTCCCCGAGCCGCAACCTCAACTCCCTCTCCTTCTGGAGCACCTCCATCTCCAGCCGATCGACAGCGTATTTCAGCGCCTCCTTCCGCTGCCTGACCATCCGCGCCCGCAAGGCCGCCTCGCCCTGGAGCTTCTTCCCGACCCCTGCGCCGGGGTCAGCCGCTCGACCCTTGTTGTTCCTGTGGCTGCTGCTGGTTTTGCCCCTGCTGCTATCCTCGTCGTAGTCGCCGTCGCCTGGTACGCCTTGCGACAGACGCCCAGCCTGCAGCTCGGCTTTGGCTTTGAGGGTCTCGATGCGGCGCGATTGGCGCTCGAGGTGGCCGTCGGCGCGGTCGAGGAGGAGGGTCACGAAGGGGCCGATCTCGGAGCGGAGGGAGGCTTCGGCTGCGGCGAGGGTTGTCTGTGGAATGAGCTCGTAGTGCTGATTGCGATTGAGGTTTTCCCTGGTGTCAGCTTCGCGGACCGGCTAGTTAGGTAGGGAATCAAGCGGCCCGATCATGTCGGGAGCGAAGGGCTGGGTAGGGTCGGTGCGGCATACCCGGACGGTCTTGAGGACCGAAACTAATCGTGGGAAGTCAGCGACACCGGAGTCGAGGACCTGAACTGAGGACTCGAGGAAGGAGAGCGATGTGCGTAGTGACGCGACGCAATCGCCGTATGTTTGGAGCGTGGCTGATGGTGCTGATGGACTTGTTGATGTCAAGGTGGCCATTATTTTGCTTTGGACGAGTCGCGGCGTGGATTCGCGACTCGACTCGATTCACAAACCTGCCAAGGTAATTTCGTGGCTCTGGTTCCTTTATTTTCGTCTGGGGTAAAAGGATTGCGTTAAGCCTGCGCACAAGTATTTGCCGTTCGTTCGAGACATGAGCTGTGGTGAGATGAGACAAGCGCGTCCTTGTTCTTCACAGGCGCGTCTCCGCGATCGCAGCTGTTGAGGGTATTGGTGGGGTTTCTCTGAGGGAAGGTGCGGAGTGTGGCGCAACCACTAGGTACCCAGCCACATGCGGCGTGCGATGCCCCTTTTTTACCCCTGAATGGATGCCCCTTCTCCAGCATGTACAGTACCAGCCTAAATGTCTAACTTTCCAACAAAGGCCGAGAAACCTGTGTCGCCGAAAAGCAGGGATTCCCGCCAGGCCCGCGGCTTTCTCCATGCCTAACACTCCACCCCTCCCATGCGTCCATAACCCTTTACGACGACTGTAGCGGCTATGCTCAACAAACCAAGATCGCGGGCTTTGACAGGAATGGGCTCAGCCTCGTCGTAAGGCCACTCATAAAACTTTTGAGTGCGTTCGCGGCTGGATCTGATGCAAACAGACTGTAAAGGACTGGTGATGATTGATCATTTGCGATTGCGATTTTCAATTCCAATCAAACATTATTATTAATAAACGCTACCTATTCTGGCTGGTTTTCTAAGGCCTTCTCTAGGGCTCAGCTCCGAGATGCTCCTCGTGCGCCATCCTCAACCATCATAATCCGCGGAGGTAAACCGGACATCAGCCCACGAGAGCCAGCAACCTATTCCCATGTCCTACCATGCCGAGTGCGAGACCAACTTCTCGTAGTCCTCCCTTGTATACTTCTCATGAACAAGCGTCCCGTCGACCTCGTTTCGGTCCTGCGCTGCTCGCGCCTTCATCCGCTGCCCTTCTTCTTGCTGCCCGTCGTCCAGCAACATGCATCCGAGGACGTACACCGACCTGATCCGCAGCTTAACCACAGCAACGAGTGTGGTGTCGAAGATATGAATCGCGGTCCTCAAGAGTTGACTGGTTTGCCAAAGGCACCTGCCAGTTTTCATGTAATTACGTGCCCTTCATTGCCTGGTGCGAAACGAAACTCACATTGCCTCTTCGCGCTTTTCCCTCCTCTCTAAGTGGCAGGCCACCCCATGCATCAGGGACCCCGTCTCGACGTGATGCTTTCCCACGAGCTTGACCTGTAGCATCAGGGCCTGTCGGTGGTCCTCCCAGACCTCGTCATATTGTTCCTGGTCGAGCTTGATGTTTCCGCGAGCTGTCAGGCCAAGTAGCTTGCTGAAGAAAAAAGAAATTGCATAAGGAGTGATTTTAGCCTCCCAACAACCGACCGCACGCATCAGATGGTCTCCTAGTACAGGCGAGGGAGACTCACACTCCCAGGGCTTCTAGATGCACCTTCCCCTCGTTCTCCTCCTTCTCGAGGACAGTGTCCACGATCCCTATGCCGCTCTCCAAAAAGTCCACCGCGGATTTCCGGTCGTTACCCTTGTGACGATCCCACAAGCACCGGCTATAACTGATATAAACCCACGCCAGGTCTATCCCGCCGCAGGGCTAGCGCTCGTCCACAGGTGCTTCTGTAGGATCAATATAAGAACTATACCGCTTAACAGCTCTGTCGTGATCCCCGAGCTGATGGAGGGCGTTGGCAAGGTGAAGTTCCGGCTTGAGGACCGTAAGTAACGACGCGAATGACTTTCCTTTTGCTTCACCCTCCTCAATTAGTCTCCCCACCTCAAGGAAAGCCTGGGTGGCGCTGTGGGGGTCGTCTGAGCATCCGAGCGTGAGCCCATGCAGGAGCTGTACCCTAGCTAGCCTCTCAAGATTGTCGTCGTGGCATCGGCCAAGAATCGAAAGGATGTACGGGAAGCAGTCCACCGCTATGGGGAGGAGGCCGCGGCGGTAGAGAAACCTAACAATAAGTGGTAGCCATATATCAGCACTCCGTGGGAATTTGTGAGCACGCACGCCTTGCGGTTCGGGGCGAGGGTGAAACATTGGCCTACCAGACCAAGTTCTCCAGCAACTCATGGAGCCCGCTGGACCTCACCACCGTCATATCCATGGCCTCTTGATCGTCATCCGAATATTCTGCCATTTTCTATTCTTTCAGAAAGTCCAGGACGGCCAGGACATGCGGGTAGTACGAGTCGCTGGTGTCGCAGGTGGACTTGCAATTCAGTCTCGAGGAGCTCTTCGGGAACACCACGTGCAGGAACTTGATGCACACTGGGCACGCCTGGCGACGTTCATCGCCACGCATGACGACAGGCACGGCGTCGAGGAGACGACTGTGGGCCTTGATTACTCCGCTCGAAGGATCTAGCGTAGCGAGGCGAAGCTCCGTCAGACGGCTGAAGCTGCTTTGGGGCACGACTGGGCCGTCCACATCGCGGCACCCCAGGGACCGGTACTCATTCCTGAAGGACCCGAACAAGGACGTAGGGACGCCTGAACGGGAGCGCCGATGTCAGCGCTGAACCGCGAGAGATTGACGAGAGAAGAGAGCCCTCTGACTGGCTGCAAGAAAACGGTAAAGGGCATAAGGGACGGATACTGACCGTCTCGGCCCAGGACGACTAGAAGCTTCAGGACCCAGAACCATGCACGGGCATCGTGTGTTGATGTAGATACCAAGAACATGTCAAGAGTCGCGCCAATTCGACTCTTACGTCGGAGATACACCTTCTTATAATCATCGTTGGCCGTTGCCAGCAGCAAGGTGTCCTCCTCTGGAGCGATGTAGCCAGCCATCAGACTCAGCGCAAGCGGATCATTAGCAAGAACGCTGCAGAGCCATTTCGCCTCATCCAGCTCATCTGGCGATAGGCTTTGGCGTCTGGGGCCGAGGAGGATATTGAATGACGCCTCATCACCGATGGGCTTGAGGTCAATCGGGGGCTCGCTGGTGTTGCCACTGAAGGGATCGCTGCGGGTGGTGACTAGGACCGAGCCGGCCGTGCTAGGGGAAGAGGGGGAGGGTTGACGGCGTGAAGTATCTTCGCGAAACCCTGCACCAGGCTCGCCCAAGAGTTGGCTTCAACCTAGATGACGATGTCGTAGTAGTCTCTCTGGAGGTGTGCGTACTCGAGCGCCAGTTCGGACTTCCCGATGCCACCCTCCCCACGGATGGCGTAGATCTGGGTGGAAATCGCGTTGTCGCTTTGGAAGGCCTTGTGGATTGTCTCCAGCTCGTTCGCCCTGCCGACGAACTTCGGGTTCCTGTTGGGAACCAGGAACACACGGCCGGTCTGCTGAAGAGGGGCCGCTTCCTTGGGGATGCAAAAGGCTAGGATTTCCTGGATCTTCTCATCTTCTGAACGGCTATCCTCGTCGAGGAACTTGAGATCCTTGAGCCGAGAGCTCCAGTCTGGGACCCAGGGGTCGGGCGGACTCGTAATGGCGCCTGCCATTGTGTGATGTTGTTGGGGAAATACGTGTTGATTGTAGAGCTGGAGAGAGAGCTTGGTGTAGAAAAGAAAGTGGAAAAGAGGAGCCCGAGGATCGAAGGAGAGAGGAACCTGCGGCAATTTATAGGCGCCGTTCGGGGAAGCTGCGTAGGCGACTACTGCCTGGTCCGGCTTCCACCATGTCAAAGGGGGCCGTGGACGCGCGATGGTGAACTTCCGGCGCCGGCAAACAAAACCAGTTCCTGCCCACGGAATGTGAAACGCTGTCCAACATTCAATGTTATTAATTATATGAATTCCACTCAGCTGGTCGCTCACATGCCAGCCCCTCATGATGTGCTCAGCTGGCATGGACGCCGGCACGGCACTTAAAGGTGAAGACACAGCTATCATCGGCTACTGTCGGGAGGAGGCAAAAATTCGGGAATCCTGGATACCAGCGACATGGTGGAGCGTCGTGATATTGGAATGAACGAGTGCCGGTAAAGATCCTTGGGCCCAGTTCCCAGCGGCCTCCGCCAATATTCTCTATCCTGAAACGCCTCTTGCAACCTCACAAGCACGTCATGTACTCCTAAAGATTCTCTCTTCATGGGGCTCTTTTCTGCGCAGATGCACGTAAAGGGCCCTACGCCTGCCTTCGTACACCATTCAATGTGAAACTCGTGATCATACTTCTCAGCGTGGAGTTCGCCACAGCAGCATTGGGCCGGGGCCCGGGGGTCGCCACTCAGCCCTCCGTGTTGGATGCTTCGAGCTTGCCTTCTTCACTCGTGTGGGCAGAGCGGCTGTGGCAGATGGACGAGTAGCAGGGCCGATAATGACAGAAACCTGGTCAGTGACAGGTAGGGGCCGGCGCTGGGAGCGAGAAGGACGACAAAGCAGACAGCTGTCGTTTTTGTTGAACTAGAAATCCAACGTCTGAGTCGGATGGTAATCAGTGAATAAAAAGAGCCAGGACTGCTCCTGCCTATAAATTCGCTGCGGACACCTCCAGAGAGGACTTCCCGACAGAGACACGCGCGAAAATCCAACATTAGACATTAACTAGGTACCTACCTACTATACCACCACCATACCAGCACCTAGTACAAGTTTCGCATACCATCACCATGCCCACAACACGTCCACTGATGGAGTGGCTCAAAAAGGTTGAAAGAAAACTGCGCGGTGCGTCCGGGAACGGCGAGGGTTCGTCAGGGAGTGGCGGGCAACCCCCCCCCCCCCCCCC
>PYST01000049.1:122495-164903 GCA_003049485.1 Ophioceras dolichostomum
CCCCCCCCCCCCCCCCCCCTTTTTTTTGGGTTTAGGCATGGATCGATGTTACCCGCAGTAACGCATATAATAATTCGGCTTAAGCTCGTTTCCAGGAATCACCCCACTGCACGAATACTACGACTAACCATAAGCCTCGGTTTGGGCCCGAAATAAAACAGTAAACATAAACAGGGGCTCGGCTTCGGCTCCTAACCCTGGGAAAGGAAACATATATCGGGCAACTGGAAGCAGGTGAATGACACGAAAATGTAACGACCATGTGACGAAAATATGCACACCGACATGCTACCATAGGGGAAAGACGGACCCAAAAGAAACCACATAGGAAGCGACCGAAGACGATATTAGCGATAGCTACCTACCTAGACAGTAGAAGCACTTGGGTTTCCCCTGTGCTACTATTGCGTAGCCTCTCGGGAGTTGGCTCTTTCTTTTCCAGACCCGACGCTGCGTTCTATTCCAGGTACCGTCTCGGACGAAGCCACGCGGCTCCGAAACATTGTAAACCAGCAGGCCCGAAGAGAACTACTACTGAGTGTTGTTCGTATTCTGCACCGACAACAAACATGACGTGCTTCCAGATCATCGCATCGGGTTCAAGCGGCGGTTCCAGGCCGGGATGAGGTCCGGCCGGCCCACACCACAGTCAAGGGCTGCAGGGTCGACTAGTACGTTCTGCAGTACCTTCAGCAGTACAAGTGGCCACCCTGTCTTGCGGGGTTCTATGACCAGTTCGGCGCGGACAACCTGCCCGAGGGAGGATGAGGCGGGCTCCCCAGAGTCGGTAAAATCTTCAAAGGTAAAGGCGCTGTTGAAGGGGAAGCGCCCACTCAGTCCGAGATGGACGTTCGGGTTCCAAATTTACACAACCATGAATGCTGCGTCAGTGTAGTATGGAACTCGTCGGACAGAAGCAGACTTTTTCGGCGTATTATCGCAGAAAAGGATCGCGATCTGTACTGAAAAACGAACGCTGGGACCGACCCTGTCCTGTCCGCCCTGTCCGTTCACTTCTCCTCCTTATCACTCCTTCTGGAAAGATTTTGTCCGGGGGTTTGCCGTGTCGGCAGTAATACTCTCTCCATTCAAGAACCTGAACGCCACCCAGAAAGACAAAAATACAAAAAATAGTGGCTGCGTGAACGCCGTGTTGCTATGTACTACACATCTCATCCTATATTTCATACACGTATCGAACTGTGTCCGCCATCATCATCAGAACCAAACCCACCCATCCATGTCGACCGAACCCATAAATCACGTACCTACCACTGCCCCAAAACAGTCAAATCCCTCGAGCTCTGCCCTACCATAAACGAGTAGCTCCCATCAGTGATCATCCTCCAATTCTGCGCCTCGACGTCCCAGTAGCTCAGATCTCTCCTCGTTAGGTTGAACTCCACCGACATCGTCTTTCCTTGTTCGACAAAGAACTTGTCGAACCCCCTCAGCACCTTGACGGGGAATTCCACCGAGCTGTCCTCGGCAATGTTCGGGTACGCCATGTAAAGCTGCGCGACGACCATCCCGTCCCTAGCCCCGACGTTCCTGATGCTCGCAGACACCCGCACGTACGTCTCCCACAGGTCGGGGTTCCCCCCTTCGTCGCCTCCCGCGTTCGACGGGACCTGCGGCGTGAAGTACCCGTCCGGGTAAGGGTACGGGCCCGGCACGAGCTCGTCGACGGAGTCGAGGTAAGGGTAGACGTACTTCTCGAGCGGGCGCAGCTCCTCGTGAGGAGGCCAGAGGACCTCGGACTCGTCGGGGATGTCGCGGCTGTAGGAGGGCGGCTTCGCGCCCGGCTGGGGCCGCGGGGCCGGGAGGGGGGACTTGGGCAGGACGGGGTGCACGGTGAGGTTGGAGAACTCGAAGGTGGTGTACGATAGGCCGAAGCCGAACTCGTAGCGGGGCGCGATGCCGTGGTGGTCGAAGTGGCGGTAGTCGACGAAGATGCCCTCGGAGAAATCCTGCTGCGGGACGACGCCGTTGGGGAGGTACATCACCTGCGCACCCGGGCCGTAGTCGGCGAGGGACTTGCCGATGGTGTAGGGCAGGCGGCCCGACGGGTTGACGTCGCCGAAGATCACGTCGGCCAGGGCGTCGCCGCTCTCCTGGCCGGGGAGGTTGGCGAGCAGGACGGCCTTGACGGTGGGCATGTCGATCCAGCGCTCGACGAGGACCGGTCCGACGGCGTGGATGACGACCACGACCTCCCCTTTCCCTCCGCCGCAGTGCTTCGCCACGCTCTGCACGAGCTGCTCGCCGCCCTTCTGAAGAAACAAATCGTTGCGGTCGCCGCTGATGCCGTCGTTCTTCAGGAAGCCCTCGCCGGAGTCGGCGTTGGCGAAGACGATGCACACGTCCGTGTCGGCGGCGGTCTTGTTGGTGGCGAAGGGCGGCATGTTGCTGGAGGTGTAGTCGTGGATCTCGACACGCGAGTGGTTGAACTCGCGGCGCAGCGCCTCGAGCGGCGTGACGAGGTGCGGGAACTCGACCGCGCCGCTGCCCCAGCCGGAGCCGAGCGTGCCCTTGTTGCAGCCGCGGTCCTTGCACGTGTTGGGACCCTCGGCGCCGCCCGTGCCGGCGTCCTCGCCGAAGACGCCGATCTTGAGCTTGCCCTCGTGGCGCCGCCGGAGATCGCGGGAGTAGCCTCGCTTGGCGTCCGTGAAGCCCATGCGGCTGATGGGCAGGATGTCGTCGTTCTTGAGCAGCACGATGCCCTCGACGGCGACCTGGCGCGCTACGGTCCAGTGCGTGTTCTGCACATTGACGAACTTGTTCACCTCGACGGTATCCTGCGGCGTCGGGCTGCCGGGCGACGTGACGCCCATCTTATCGTTGGTCCACGAGGAGAAGTTGGGGCCCTTGCCGTCGAAGCGGGCAGGGTTGTCCTGACCGAGCTGGTACCAGGACGCGACGATGCGGGTCACCATGTCATTCAGGCGGTCCATGGGCACGGAGCCGTTGAAGATGGACTTGGTCAGCTCGGGACCCCAGAGCGACTTTCCATCGGCCCAGCCGAGGCCGTCTCCTGGCATTGTCATATCTAGGCCCGCGATGGCCGAGGCGACGCCCGCCCGCTGGGCGAGCCAGTCCGACTGCTCGGGGAAGGAGGGTTAGCTATGATCAGAGAGGTGGGCGCGAGGGGAAGGAGAAGGGGCACAGATGTAATGGAAGGATAGTTAGTCAACGTACCATGACGAAGCCCTGGAAGCCAAGCTCATCCTTGAGGATTCCGTTGAGCAGCTTCGAGTTGGAGCAGGCGTAGCTGTTGTTGACCATGTTGTAGCTGCACATCACCGAAGCCACGCCTGCCTTCACGGCGTCGCCAAACGGCCAAGCATACAGCTCATGCAGCGTGCGGTCGTCGATGTTGGACGAGATGGCGTGCGGAAGACCCCACTCCCACGCCTGGCGGAAGTGCTCCTGCTCGTTGCCTACGAAATGCTTGATGGTCGCCATGACGCCCTCGCTCTGGATCCCGCGGATGGTCTGCGCGCCAGCCACGCCCTGGAGGTACGGGTCGGCGCCGAAGCCCTCCCAGTTACGCCCTCCGGCTGGCATGCGGCCCAGCGGACCCACGCACGGGCCCAACAGCACGTTGATGCCCTTCCCGCGCGCCTCGCTGCCGTGCGCCTTGCCGCGCAGGTACATCAGGTCCCTGTTCCAGGTCGCCCCCACGGTGATCCCGGCCGGGAAGGCGGTGGCGTTGTCGGCGAAGCGGATGCCCAGCGGGCCGTCCTGCAGGTGCAGCTGCGGGAAGCCCACGTAGACGGCGGGGCCGTTGCTGCCCACGGCGGGGCCCATCTGCCAGCCGACGCCAGTCGTGACGTTCACCTTCTCGGCCAGCGTCATGGCCTCGACCATCTTGGCGGCCTTGGCGTAGCTGTCCGCCCACGACCGCGCCGTGCCGCCCAGCGGGGACGGGTACCACGGCGGGGACTGGCCGTAGGGCGGCTCTTCCTGGTATTTCTTGTAGACGAACAACCCACCCGCACCGAGGAGGAGCCATATCAGGAAGCCGATGGCGAGCACCGTGATGCAGCATTTGCTGCGGCCCGCGCATGGCTGTCGCCAGGACCAGGGCCGTCGGCCGCCGCCGGGCCGGAGGAAGGCTGGGATGGTGTGGGAGTCGGCGTCTCCATCGGCGGCGGAGGCGGCTGGCCCGTCTCGCGACAAGGGGTCGGCGGTCAGGAACTCGGTGGCGTCGATGTCGGACTCGCCGTCTTCGGTGTCGTAGGACGAGCGGCGCTGCTTCTCTCGTGGGCTGAGCAGCCCTTCGCTGGACGGGTCCATCATCTTTGAAGAAGCTATGTGTGGGTCCGGCAGTCGATCGAGGAGGGGGGCGGCTGGCGCTGGATGGCAGGGGGGCAGGAAAGGCTCGGCGACGAAGGGCTCAGCTTCGAGCTCTCGAATTTCCTGACAAGCGAAGGAAATGATATCAGCACATGTGAAGCTCCCCGAAGGGTGCGGGAGAAGAGCGGGATGCTGTCTGGGTGTTCTACCAACCCTGTGCAGCGTTATCGGCTGTGGCGATCCGGGAAGATGATCATCAGGCCTTCCAGCTCGCCCAACGGTCGCGGTCCAGCGCTTCCGATGATCGGTCGGGCTCCGTGATTGCGTCCCAAACGTCCCTTGGGTGTCCGTGACACACAACCTATCTCGGGTGATCAATCACCGACAAGATGAGCAAATGATCATCGATGGGCTCGAGAAAGGCCATAGATAATTCTCGTGGAAAAGACAAAGAGAAGAAGAAGAAATTCTTGTGATGGAAAACGACGTCGAAGATACGTGCCGTTGAGACACAGCTCAAACGAAACTTTCCCTGAAAAGGACCCGCCATGGTCTTGGCGACGATCGCCAAAACGTCCGGGGTAGCTCCCCCTGACCAATCAGGATTGTGGAGTCAGGGGTAGGGTGCACGTGAGGGCCCTGAAGCAACTACGTTTGACAAGCATCAATTCTCATCATCAGTCTTCAACAGTTTGTTCGCATCAGGTCCAGGCGCGACTTCGCCGACTGATTTTCATGATTGAGCTTGTGGCAAGGCTGAGCCCCTTGCAGTCAGATCTCGCGATGCTTGGCCTGTCTCCATCTCGTCATCGCTCCTTTCAACAGTCACATCCAGGGCTGAATCCTCCAACGCACTGCTGGACGTTCCCACGAGTGCGAGCTTCGCCTCAAATATCCCACCCCCTGGCAAGAATACGGTACGAGCCATATCGCGAATAGGGTCATGAGCCACAAGATAGGTAGCTAAGATAGGTTCCAGGGCTCGGAATATCACGTATTGCGGATGCTGTCGTAATGTGTGCTCAGTCATGCTAGGAATGATGAGGGAAGCGATGCGAGGCATATTTAAGACATTTAGCTTCACAGAGGGGGATAGAAAATATCAATTCAGTCCAAGACACTCCCTAAGCGATAGGTATTCCTGCCTGACATTGTTTGCCAGTTTGTATATAATTTAAGGTGCTCATCATGCCACTCATCATTCACCGGCCCATCGTCAGAGACTTTCAAAATCCACCCTCTCGCCACACCCTCGTCCTCTGTACTCGACGTGATTCTTCGGTGTCTCTGTGTAGCGCCTGGGATTGAGATATAAAGGGTGCCTCCTCAGCTCTTCCCCGTATCTCACACACAGCAATTTGCTTCGGTATTGATACGGCCAAACAAGCAAGACGAGGATCGAAAGCAGAATCTAGTGGGTCTCAATGTCGTCGCATTTGTGTCCAAGTTTGGTTTGTAACAGAGCTAACTAGGATCTTGTCCCTGCCTTCAGAAGCCATGGCAAACCCGAGAATCCTACGGCCGAATCTGGGATGGTTCGTCCACATCAGGGGAGACCTGGCTGAGTACATCGTTGTGGCTATCCTGGCTGGAGGCAGTTATCTTCTGCGCCGAGACGGAGGGAACGGCGTGGAGAAAGTCGTGGCCTTGGCGGATATCACCGCCGTTTCGGCAACACGGTTTATACGGAGTCACGTTAGGAAATAGGGACCTTTAGCTTAGATGGACTGAGATGGCGCTTATAGTAGAGTAGTTGGATTTGAATAGGTTAGAAGAGTATCATCAGTTGCACAGCAGTAAGCCACTTGGCTCCCACAGGCTGGAATTGTATCATCGATTGAATAGCAGCAGTACACTTAGCTCCCTAGCCCCTATCTCTTCTGAACGCCCCTCGTTACCGCATAGCCCTATAGGTCTATCCAGGATGTCTTAACTCCCTACGTCGCGGGACCTTGGCAGGGAGCTGGCGCCTGGCCCGACCCTTGTCCCATGAACACTACCAGGATAGCCAAGTAGCTTTTCGCTCAGTGGTTAGCACTATCGGCTTTCCGAGGACGCGTTGGGGCAAGGAAGATGCTAATACTCACCCAGCGCAGGCAGTGAAGATCTCATGCTTGCGTGCTTTCGTGCACAGGTTCAGCACCAGGCCGAAAATGAACGCACAGCCCAGCTGAAGACCCATGACCTTGGCAAGAACCGTGCCGCTGATTCCGGCAGAAGTCCAACAGTAGAGCGGCCAGAGCGGCAAAATGAAGAGGGCGAGCATCACCATTATGAGCAGCACCATCTTCAGGTAGGCTACCCTCTTCACAGAGAAATTTGCTTGGAGCACACTTGAGGCCTCGCGTATCTCCTGGGATTCGTTGCATGTTAGCAGTAAACATTTCGTTGAGGCAGTGTGCAAGAGAGGTTGCAGGTTGCTAGTCGATCGCGTTCACATAGAAGGGGAGTCTTGGTGACGCTGAACGACGGCCAGAGTTGAGACTTTGTGTACCTTGGTGGCAAACACCCTCAGCGGCCGCGTTAGTCTACCGAGTTTGTTGATGTTTCGGAATATGGGAGGCGGGTTTGTTTCAATACTCACTCTTATGGCACGACAGTCAATCTTGACCAGGAGAGCAATGATCTTCTTGTCCAGCCAGACTTCGTCGGGGCGATCCTTCAAGATACAAAGATCGTGCCAGTTGCCAATGAACTCCTCGTGGATAAATTGTGGGCGTTTTACGTTGAAGAAGTTCTGCATATTCCCGTACTCGAAGGACGTTGGGCGGTCAAATCCCATGAGAGTGTGGGAAAGGCAAAGCAACTCCTCTAGTAATTGAAAACAATCCTGTCAGTTATAGTACGACCAAGGGAGGGTGGTGAGGACATCGCGAGAGGGGCTGTGGTAAACCAAATTCCTTGAGTTTGGCTCGTATTTGATTCATAGTCTCGCTGTACTGAGGGTTGATCCGAATTCTCGACTCGCGACCGAACATGCTCGCGCCGTGTGTCTCAGAGTCGTCCTTGTCCATCTTGAACAATGCGGCCTCGAGAGCCCTCAGCTCATCTTGGAGGTGCAGGAGCACTCTCACTTTGAGATAGCTGAACTGGCGGAATATGTGGAAGTCTCCCGAAGATGCCATAAACCTCGCGAGCATTGGGTACCCTTCCGGCGTTTCCTCCACTGATAGATTTATTAGCGCCACATGGCTCCTCGCTCCCCAAGGTCTAGAAGTGGGCAAATGGCTAAGCAATTTGGCTTACCTGTCTGTTGGGAGTGCTGTGTTGGGCAGTCCCGCGAATCTCCCATTCCGAAGGAGTCTGGCAAGGCTGGCTGACTGGGAGCAGTCGTACTGGACTCGGGAGCTGGGTTCAGGACCACATTTCTATGAAGGATCTGTCAGACGTACCGTGCTTCAGTTTGTGTTTGACTAGGTTCATATGTCTCGACGGCCAAGTACTAGTAATGAGAACTGAGAGAAGGAGAGTTGGCGTTGCTTTCCCCTTATACCGCCAGGGGCACTTGAGGGGGCCTTGTGTGTGGCATATTCCGACCAGACGATGCGAGAACACCAAACCAAGGCACTAGAAGAAGGAGAGGGAACGAGTGAAGGAACGGGGTGAAGGAGGGGGGCCGGTCACCCCTTCTAATGGCTGAATCGGACCCTCAGGTTGCACAGTAGCACCTGACATGCTACACTCCGGTGAGGGGTGTATCGCACCACCCTGAGTCTGCCAGGTAATGCGAGGGCGTGTGTGCACTTCCTCGGAGGCGCCGTCCCGTTGGACGTAGTTGAGTAGTAGGTGTAATTCGTGGACTTTTGCGGGAGCCTGCTTTCGCATCGCAGGTCAGAGTAATACAAGAGGCTGACCGTGATACCTGCCGGACTGGGAAGGGAGGGGGAAGATATGCTGCCGATAAAAGCAATACTATCAACCACATTACTTCCATGTGGAAATCCAGAATTTGTGCCATAGTTGAACCCGACGAGGCTTTAACTATAACGAGAGGGTTTGACTGTCTCTTTTCCGTGGGGCTGGATGCTATCTGTCTTTGCCTTGCATGATTGTTCTATCAACCGGGAGAGGTTAGCTTAGACAGAAAACAGTGAACAGAAGAAGCCATTTGGGCACCTTCGACTCCAGCTTGCTCCCATTAAGCCCTTGCAAATCTTAACCCGATAGGGGCCGGGGCTGAACCTTAGCAGCACGTAGAAAGTGGCTCCGGGTACCGTTAGACTTATAAAGGAGATAGATCACTTGTCTAGTGGATACGTGAGAGTTTGGGCAGAGATATACTCGCTGCCCCGAAGGTATAAGGACTATCTAATAACATTCCTCGACTTCGTCCAGG
The DNA here is from genome assembly GCA_003049485.1 of Ophioceras dolichostomum. Lineage (NCBI taxonomy): Eukaryota > Fungi > Ascomycota > Sordariomycetes > Magnaporthales > Ophioceraceae > Ophioceras > Ophioceras dolichostomum. The sequence goes on from PYST01000049.1 coordinate 131,131, forward strand.
CAGTGTTTAGTTCGCGGTTCTAGTCTTACATGTTCTCCATACTAGTAGTAATACCGTCTCGCACCCTTCTCACATTGGATTGCTCCTTCTACCAGGGAGCTTGGACACATAAACCTATGAGGTCCTAGGGCGCCCCAGCGACTATACTTGTTACCATCGACGCAAGGCCTCCCCATTGCACGATGCGCCTCGCGCAGAAGAAGGTAGAAACAGCCAACTCGCCACCAAGAAGTATAACCAGCCGAGTTATCGCACAAACGGAGGGTCGCCTGTTGGTTCATAGTAGGTACCTGCTCACGTGGCAGCTGTTGCCTCAGTCCTAAGGCATCAACTTCCAAGGCATCTACCTACCAAGCAGCCTTTATAAGGTCGCTCTCCCCACCAACGCATAGATAGCTTTCCTTTCGAAGAGAGAGACTAGAATTCAGTAGTATTTTGCACGCGTGCTTGTTCTTTTCCCCATTGGCCTCCCGACATCGCCCATTCAGCCCATGCATAATTGTGACGCGTAGAATAGCCATGTACACAAGAAAAGAGAGAGCGTTGTGTGTTAGCTAGGTGCGCTCCTTCTGGAAGGGCGCACCTCTACCTATTTAATTACAAAGGAGACTGGTAAAACGAGCGTGACTAAGCGTGGTCCCACGCTCACTATCATCACGTGCCTGCACGCGTGACAATAATGCAACGCGTTGTCGCTGCAGACAACTTGATTGCTGCATCAGAGAGCGAACAACGCTCACCATTCGAGGGCTGGATCACGACACTGATGATTTCGATCGCGTGGGATTCACACCGACATCTTGGGTGCTTGGGACTATGGAAGCTAAACAAATGTACTGCTTGACCACGCCAAGGGAAACTTAGAGTGACTCCGAAATGTTCGAGCCCCCCTGATGATCTATGGCTCAGCCTGATTGTCGTTCAAGTTCTGAGTCCGTTTGGATGAGCCGTTGGAATGAACAAAGGCCGCTCTTTGCATTTAAGGGCCTGCTATCTCAGTCGTGCCCAAAGATATCGGGCTCTGCTCCCATCAAGCCTCTTCACAAGCAACGTCTACTGCCATTTAGCACTGAGCCTTACACGCAACGCGACACAACTAGCTCTGCGAGAAATAGGCCATTTCCAGCCAGTGTACAAACACCTCACGAGAAACAATGCGCCGCTCTGATGGTGGCTGGGGCGGAAATAAACGACCTGGCAAGTCTATCGACCCGTCACGCAGCGCCACAACTGGTGGTTTCAATAGCGGGGGAACAGCAGTGCCGGCAAGTTGGAGCTAATAAATTGCGAGAAGAACTGTCTAGTCCACCTCTCTTCTAACCAGGCATCTGCGTTCTACTACAGCCACGAATCGACCAGCACCAGCAAGGAAACTCTGCGGCCTCGATTTCCGAGCACTGGGTGGTCCCGACTGACGAGAAACAGCACCACGCTGAGGAGCACTTCAGAGTAGGTCTACCGAACAGATGGTTGGTTGTTCAACGGGATCAGAGTGGCCGGAACATTTGGATGTTGGTCAAGAACGAAAGCATGCTGGATCGACATGACAGCGCCTGCTTGTTCCCAGTGGACCCTCGGGAGGACACGGTCAGTCCCGATCCTTTGTATTAGGATGCTCTTATCGACAGGCAGCGACTGCCGCTCATCATATTGGTGGGGTGTGCGGGGAGAGTGAGGCCGATGCCGCCACGGCTCCGGAAGCCCTAGATATACCTCTCAATATAGCTGTGCTTTCGCCTTAAGCTACAGGGAAACATGCGGACGACTAGTTGCACCCGAGTAGTACAATCATCATCGTGTAGTTGAGTTTTCTGTTCTACTATGTTATGCATCGCGTTCAATTTCCATTTAACTCAGTAGTTCTGTGCCAAACATATGACGGAGCCTGTGTACTATGCGTCAGTTCGCTTGGGTCACCTGCACGAGCTCTCGCTATTCTGGTCTGTATATCATTCTGTTCTCTTCTAAAAAGATGGCCACTTCTCGAATTACCAGGCATGTGGCTTACCCAGCGGGCACGAACCATAGTATAACGGTTAGTAGGCATTATATCAGTGAAGAGGTCAAGCTATTAAGGAGAATGGGTAGAATATTCCACGGGTATGGTGCTTAGGTTTACTATCCAGCTCTCCGTCTCGAACTCGCGAAGGGTCAGGAGGGTGGGCAGTTATGACGTTGGTGGTAGTACGAGCTCGTTGGTTTGCGGGCAGTGGACAGACTCCGACATATCTGTGATTGTTTTGATCGCAAGTGAGCGAGAGAGCAACGTACGAGGTACTCTTGGCTTGAAGCAGAGGTGCTGTTTGGTCAAGCCTAACAACCAAATCAGCGTGACATCGGCCTTCATCCTCTGACTGAAACGGCTTAGAAATGAATTCCCGTTCCTTTTGCCTAATCGCCTATTGTCTAAGCCCGTTTCGAAACAGGCAAGAGAAATCGTCAATGCTTTTGCCTATAAACTTCAGCTTGTCCAAAACTACCTATCGCTGTGAACCATGATCGCCTTATCGCCCACTAACGCCTCCGGAGAGGACTTCTCGACAGAGACACGCGAGAAAATCCAATATTAGACATCAACTACTAGTACTATACCACCACCATACCAACACCTCCGATAACACGTCGACTGATAGAGTGGCTAAAAAAGGTTGACAGGAGGCTGCGCGGTTCGTCCGAAAATGGCGGTTCGTCAGGGGGTGGCGGGCAGAGTCCGCCTTCCAATAACCCAGTCAGCTTACAGCAGACCGGCGGCTACAGAAAGGGACTCGTGCCCGCCCAAGTAGGCCCGACCTTGAAACTTTGCCTACTACGGCCTATGTTTGTCACTCACAAGCCTCGGAAGGCTAGAGAAGCCGATGGGGTAGTGCTAACGGTATGTGTGGTGACAGCATGGGCATGCTGCAAACTTGGGGCCAGAGCAGCATTCTTCAACCGGTGTCTGACGGCCGCTCTGCGAGTAGTCATCTCGCAAATGATTACATTTCCTTTCGCACTAGTTTTCCTATTCATCTAGCTCTTTCGTACTATTCATTTGGAATAATGGCACCATCGTTGCAGACCGGACTGCAACGGAACTTGCCAGAACAAGCCCCTCATAGCCGGTTGTCCACACCATCATCGCCACGGCATCGCAACACCACACGAGACTCGGTTCAACGAAGGTGGTGTCGAACATTAACACCCCAGCATAGATATGCGTCTTCCCATGCAAATGTATATACAACATAACCCCGTCACTACAAGGGGTTCTTGCCTTTGGGAGGGCAACTAGGAATCATGCTAGAAGCTTGGCGTATATGCCATCTTCTGATACTACCTTCTGATAGTTGTTTGCATCCGCGACGAGGACCTGCCCGGCAACAAGCTCGCTTCAGAATTGGGGGGTCACAGGAGCGAGGGACTGACGATATAATGTAAATCATGCTCATTGCATCCCAGCGGTTGTCGTGTCGTCCCTAATAATACCGACACCAACCTCTATTGGATCTAGGTACGTAGGACAGCTGGCGGCCCTTTACTTGGGTAAATTCATTGCCCCAAGGTCCACTAAAGCTTTGACACCATCCATCCAACGCGGTGTGATGGGCGATAATTATGTTATGTTGCCTTTCAAAAAGTCAACGCGTGCTCCACGCCTGTACTACTGAACGAAGCAGGCACAGCAGCACCTAGACAATAGAGTATTATATCTAGCACCTTCTAGCACAACACGTTGCAGACCTGTTTGCTAAGGGAGTCGCAGTGCTCCGTGATCTTTGAATCACCCTGTTTGACTGGGTGGAAGGTGGTTGTCAACGATCCGTGTTTACCGGTCTTGTACTGTCCCCATGCACGAATGTTGAGCATTGCATATGGCATAACTCCTCTGGGCCATCAGAGGAAGAAATAACGAATGAATGGAGCGTAGACGATGAGGTGGAGGAAAGAAAGAAGTGATGTTGAGATACTCAAGCTTGCGGAGGAGATACCGAGAGGGGCCAACAGAGAAGGTTCTCGAAGCTACCTCATCCTCGAACCGTGGCAGAAGGACAGCCAAATCAGTCCTGATTAGATAGGCACCTTCGTTGGCGAACGACAAGATGGCGCAAGCGACTGGCAGGGGCGACTGCAGTGTTCAGGCGAATGGGCAACAGGAAGAATCATCAGGGCCAAGAAGTACTCGCAGGAAGGAGGGACCATTAATTAGGAGGCCCCGAATTCACGTGGAGGGCAGGCGCGTTCCCATATCACGCGTCATTGTTTCGCCTTGATTCAAATTGTTTTGATTTTTTCTGCCTCCTCTTCCTCCGCCCGCAGCCATCAAAGCCGTCATCAACATCGTCGTGAGATCTTCGACAAGCATAGGTACACACAATAGGAACCTGCTCAAGAAGTTGTACCTTCGTTGCTCTTTCCAGAAAATATCACTATGTCGGCCTCCAACTCTTCCGCGAGCCGCTCCGCCACCGCCGCCGCCACCCAGGGTTCAAAGGGCGAGGCCGCCGAAGGCGCTTCGGGTCCCTCTGTCGAGCCGCCCAAGATCAAGAAGTGAGTACAAAGCCCTTCCGATCCCCATCAATACCTCGCTCGTTTCTTGCCCCTGTCTCCTTCATTTCCTGCGGCCTTCTCCCTTCTCTCTCGACCCTGATTACATGCACCAAGTCCTGCCATGCCTATCCTGCTTTCCTGCTTCGACGCCCACCAAGTCACCTCCGCTCGTTCGTGCATCGAGATGCCACACTCGGGAAATGCAAGGCTACCGAAAAAGAGCATTTGCGTTCCTGGCTTGACTACACCTGCAGCTGGGCGGGGAGCCTGTCGGAGTCCGAAACCGAGTGATCGAATCTCGGGGTTGAAGCTAATCGTGGGCTGCTTTCCATTTAACAGAAACAAGAAGGGTAAGAAGAAGGCCGACGATGCTCCCGCCGCCGCCCCAGCCTCCGACCCCGCTGTCATTCCCACCGAGGAGTTGTCGCACGAGGCCAACTGGGACGAGGCGCGCCGGAGCCTTCCCTTGCAGGTCAGGCAGGACATCTGGAACATGGTGACTAGCGGTAATGCCGGTCCACCGCTGCCCGTGACGCGTCCCGCCGGCGGGCGGCCTAGCCGCTGGCAGGCTCGCACAGGCGGGACCTACGCCAAGGCCACACCCAACGACCTCCGGAGCGCGCGCGTGTTGCAGAGGCGGGCTGCCGGGGAGCCACCGGCCGGCGTGGCCGATGCTGCCACCGCCGTGCCTGCCGCCGCCGCCGAGCAGGAGAAGGAGCCTGAGGAGAACAAGCAGCGACGGGTCCGCAGCGGGCAGCAGCAGCAGCATCAGCAGAAGCCGCAGCCAGCGGTGGGCAGCAAGGGCAACAAGGGCAACTCAGAACATGCCACGGTCACACCGACCCCTTCGCAGCCCCCAGCCGCGCTCAAAAAGCCCAAGGAGTGGTATTTCACCCACCGCGGCGGCACCGAGCTGATCACTGGCCCCATGACCGACCTCGAGATGGAGAAGGCCGTCGACGTGTTCGAGCCGTACATCGCCGCGGGCGAGAGCGACGCCATGCACAACCTGGTGCGGGCCTGGGCCGCCGCCAGCAGCCACCCCCGCGAGGTGGCCAAGCTCCTCGCGCTCGAGAAGCTGCGGTTCCCCAAGGTGTACCCGCAGGCCGCCGTCGACGGCTTGAGGGCCTGGAGCGACGACCTGCTGATGGACATCCACGCCACCCACAAGGACGGCTCCACGATCCTCGGCTGCGCGCAGGAAGTGAGCTACGTCCGGGCCAACATCATGCTGCACGAGTGGGTCGAGTTCAGCCAGGTGTTCATGGACGTGGACATCGTCATGGAGCTCCGCTGCCGCTACCTGGCGACCCGCGGCGAGCTCGCCATATCCGACAGGGAGGCCACGAAGATGGCCTGGTGGGCGGATCGCACGGCGCGCCGCGACCTTCAGCTGTTCCGGCTGCCCCCTGCCGTCGGCGGCGGCAACCAGCAGAGCGGTGGTGGTGGTGGCGACAAGGCGGAGGCCGGAGAGGTCGACAAGAAGCACTAGGAGTCATGGGTTGATGCGCTCAAGACCCCGCTCAATGCTGGATTGAACCGGGTGCGGAAACCTTGGCGCAAGTAGCCGATGCCTGTGTGAATCGCTCGAGGGTCCTTCACTCTCGGTCCTCTCTCTATCCATTCTATCAGAAAGTCATAACGCGGCTACATTTGATGCTGGGCTAGGCAAGGTGGCTGGCCTATTTTCCTTATTTCTTTATTTCCTGCCGATTTTCGATTCTAGCATGGTTTTCCTTGGTATGGGTTGTTGTTGTGAGATGGCCGGCGGAGGATGGCGCGTGGGTAATGAGCGACCGGAATGGAGGGCTTAATTCGTTAGAGCGAAGGACATCAGCGTAATAGCATACCCGGGAGATAGCATATAAGGCTTGCGTGTCCTGCTTGAGTACCGAGGTAGCGAGTGCAGAGCATATTTTTGCACAAGAGTTTCCCTTTCTACGTCGCTCATGACCTTAAGGGTTCGCCGCAGGGCTTTGCAGCAGTCGTCGCAAGCCTCAGCGACGGCGCAGCCTTGAGACTTGGGATTGTGTTTTTAAATAGGTAGGTACCTTAGCGCCCCACGGAACTCTGTGGCCACTCTGTCGACATGCATTTTGGAGGCCTGACATCGGACAGATCTGTGATTCCAAGGGGGCCTTGTTAGGCTCAAAATCATATCGAGGGCTAATAACTATGTTTTATAGGCCTTTCTGATGGGAAATGCATGCTAAAACTAACAGACGGTTTGTTAGAAATCGAAATCTCCGTCGAGAAGTGCAGTATTTTAGGTACATGCACTGGTCAAGCTATTCCCAATAGGCGAGCGCGACCCGAGCAAGAAAAAAAAAAGCAACAGCTGCGGGTATTGAACCCACAGTAAGTCTGTACGCACCCGCCATACTTGCCGAATTTTACAACATGAAGGACAAAGGAGCTTCTATCCTTTGGTCCTGCCTAAAACAGACGGCCTGCCTGCGTGAAAAGAAACAAAATGCGTATATATCAAACAGCCGATCATCCAATTAATAGGCTTTTGTCTAGCAATAATATGGATAATTATATCCAACGGTATTCCGGAAATTCGGCTGTCAACAGACTGACCACAAACCCTCCCTGAATCGAGACAAGCAAAGTGAATCACTGTCTACCTACCCACCCTACAAGGACCAGCAGTGAATTATCCGAATGTCGTTAGGCGAGTGACAGTGTGGGCGCGCAAAATGGGGAAGCGATACGGTAAAGTTGGTTATATAGTAAAATCTGGGCAGCTGGGAGAGGCCCTGCAGACGAACCCTCTCTTTTGTAAACGGGCCCCAGTGAGGTGCGCACGCGCCTAAGCACGTGCACCCCCCGCCAACCACTACAAACAAGTTAGCTCTGTGACGGTCGTCGCGCGTCGCGACCACCCATTGCCCCCAATTGGGTCGGTGGGGCACTACCGGAGCCCCACCTGGAGCTGCCACGACACGACCCCTCCAAGTGCGCCCTCACCGCCCGCGGCAGAATCTGCTATTTTGTGACAGTCAGGAAGCTCTGCTTCCAGACCTTCCTCCTTCCCTCCTTCATAGCAGAATCTTGACACCATTGTGCCCTCCACCTCTGGCTTCCCAGCCTCTGGCCTTTGCGATCGTGACAGCTCTTTCCTACTATATTACACATTAACCAGCGCATCACCCCATACCTGTCTTCATACCAACAACCATGTGCTTGTTCGGAATCTTTCAATCCCGCCGTGGAGGCGATCTTACGGGCGGCTACAGATTGTCAAACAGCCCAGCTCAGGTGCTTTTTTTTTATTAAAAAAAAAAGAGCTCCTGATGTTCAACGCATGCCCGTTTTGGTAGAAAGAATCCATGGAATCTAATGACGGATTTATGCTCTTCTGTAGCCACATAGCCATTAGCCAGTCGTCGGTAACAAGGCAGAGCTGAAATCTCCGAACCTCTAGCAGTCGCAGTCCTAACCATCATCTCCCCGACCTTCTTCTCGCAGCTTACCGCCTCGATACCTACACCTACGGCAATACCTGTGCCCGTGCTCCGCTACCACCCCGGGCGGCCTAACCCCGAGCCTGGACAGCAACATCGGGCCTGGCGACGCCGCGGTCCAACAGGGCCCAGTTGGGGGGCAAGAGTGGAGGAGGTCCGCCGATACAGGGTCGGGATAAGGAGGGCTCAGGCTCGGGTCGGGGTAAAAGGAAGGGCAAGCCCCGGCCTGGGCAACCACTGGATCTTTGAAGTAGAGCACGAGGCGAACTTGTGATGGATCAGACATGGGACTGAGATGCGGGGAGGATGGCCTTTGCGGTACTAAGTAAATCCTAGCACCGACATCCGTCTGGTTTAAGGTCTGGGATATGGGAGACCACGAAGCCGATTCTATCGATAGCATTAATTAGGAAAATACTGGGGGACCAATGACAAGGAAAGAAAGGACACTCCTTTCCTCTATCCCGTTACAGTTCTCACTCCCCTTGCTCGCCCCTTCTCCCTGAACCTCCTATCTCGCAGGGCACTCCACCAACAGGCAGCAAAGCGTCGTCCGAAACGGCATCATCCACAGCTTTCTCCGCCGGCGGCGGCGGCTCGCTTGCCTGCTCCTCCTTCCCCGTGACATCGATGGCCTCCTCCTCCTCTTCCTCCTCCTCCTTCTCCCCCGTCACCCCGGCGCCGCCATCGACGACGACCACATCCGCAGGGATCCACTCCCGGAGCAGCTGCTCGACGACATTGTCGACGAAAGCCGCAGAGACGGAATCCGCCGCCGGTGGCTCCGGGGCCGGGGCGGGCGTCTTAGGCCCTTGTCCGGGCGGTCGCGCCGTCTCGGTAGGCGGCGGCGGCGGCGGCATCGCCGCCGAATACATCCAGCCGCCTTGCAAATGCGGAGGCGGCGGAGGACCGCTCCGTGCGGGAGGGGGAGCGAAAGGGTTTTGGTAGCTGTGGTACGGCACCGAGGGGCTGGTGTAGTAATTCCATTCGTAAGCTTGGGGATCCGGTCCGAGATCAAACGTCGCTTCGGACGGCTCGGGATCGCCGACACGGGGGCCGGGGGCCGAGGCTGGCGCATGGATGGGTTAGCAGCTGATCGACAGAGAAGAGAGACGCGTTGGCACGGCAAGAGCGCCGACTGGTGGACTACGCAGACAGATGGCGAGGGGGCAACACCTACGTCTGGGGTATGGTCCATCACCCATATCAGTGGCGGCCTCTGCGAGAACGGACAGAAGCGACCCCGCCGCAGGGCCGATCTTGGCGTTGTCGGCGGCGACTCTCCAGCCGCGATCACGCTCGCGGTCGCGCTTGCGGTAGTGTCGGTCGCGGTCGCGGTCACGCTTGCGGTAGTCGCGGTCGCGGTCGCGGTCACGGTCGTCGCGGTCGAAGCGTCGTGTGGACGAAGGAGATCCAGGGTCGGAGGCGGGGCGTGACGGACGTATCCGCAGCTGAGGAGGCCTGGTGATGACTGCTGTGTCCAGCAGCAAAGGGGGGCCAGAACCGTCAAACTTGACCGTGTCGGAGTCAGCCGCTTTCAGCTGTGCTGCTCTGTAAGCATCCGTGGCCTCCTGCTCTCGCTTCCGTGCTGTCTCCAGATCTACCCGATCGAATGTCGGCCCACCAGCTGCACGATCAGCAGCTGCTTGTAACTGTTCGCGCGCTTCGGCCGCCTCTCGTTCTCGCTTGGCCCGCGTCATCTCCTCTTCCAGCTTCTTCATCCTCAAGTCATCCAACTCACGCTTCGCCGCGGCCATGGCCTCGTTGCGTAGCTTCTCTTGTTCCCTCTCCCCCTTTTGCCTCGCCTCCCTCTCCATCCTCTCCATCATGATCTGTCTCGGACCCCGTATGGAGCTGGACCCCATTTCTTTGACAACATCTTCTGCTTCATCGGCCAGCAGGGGCGGCGCTGGTCGTCGGCTGATGGCGTCGTTTGCGCGTCTGATCTCGTGCTCGAACCTGATCCGGTCCCTCTCTTCGTCTCTTTCGATGTACCGCGTCGCGTATCTGTCGCGATCCTGATCCCGATCTCGATCCCGATCTCGGTCCCGCTCAAGAGCCCGGGTTCGATCTCGCTCCCGATATCTTTCCAGGTTGGAGCTCAGCTCCTCTCGTTCTTTCAATGATTGGCTCGATAGCCTCTCTCTTTCCTCTTCCTCTCGCTTGATTTCCAGATCCCGCTCCCTTTTACGCGCCCTGGACTGGACCGCGGCTCTAGTATTCCTCTGATACTTCACATCCTGGACCTCCCAGGCCTCGCGGAGTTCCCGCTCCCGCCCCACCGTTTCGCGCCTCCCGTCGGCGTGCTCTATCACGATCGTCCTTCTCGGATGGTCGGCCTTCCCCTCCTCCCCATCGAAGGGCCTCTGGTCCGTCGCCGATATCCGGTGGTCGCGTGCGGCAGGAGGCTGAGGGCTGCGGCTGCGGCTGCGGCTGCGCTCCCTGGAGCTCGTCTCGACGACGTCGCTGAGCCTCGTCCTCCCCACAGAGGAAGGGACCATGAACGAGGCGACTTCAGAGCGTGCATGCCGCGGCGGAGACCTCGCCCTGATGACGAGCGGGCCCGGCGTCGGACTCGCACGTCCCATCCGTCGAGGGTCGATAATACGCTGGCCAACGCCGCCGATGGCACTGCCGTTGACGTAGATTCCCCTCGCGGTTGCGCTACCTGCCTTGGCCTCCTCGCGGCGTCTCGTCTTGCTACGAGTTGTGCTCGAATGTTTTGAGAGGATCATACCCTTGGGCGCTACCGAGGTGCTTTCGTCAGAGTCGGACCCGAACGTCGCCCAGGCCCTAGCCGCATCTTTTGTGGACTTTAGGGCCTTTTTCTTCCGCCGCCTGATCACGTCGCTATCTGTTAGCTCCAGTGAGGTGTCCGACGCCGAAGAGCTCTCGTGGACGTCTGAGAGGCGTGTCGGATGGTGGTGTCTCGTCCCCGGCGGCGGGTACGCGGCTTGCCCCGGCGGCGGCGGGGGTGGACCCAGCGTCGCTCCTTGAGCTTGATGCATCATTGCCTGCTGCTGGCGCGCCTGCGGGCCCATATGCACCATCCAAGGCGCCGCCTCGGGCGGCGGCGGGGGCAGCTCCAGCCCCACCAGGCCGGCGGGGCCGAAGAGGTTGAAACCGCCAGTGAATTCGCCGTTGTAATCCTCGTTTTGCCTAGCAGACTGCTTTCTGTACTCCTTGCAATACAAGATGCCAAAGTGCCTTCCCGGCTTCGGGTGCCGACGGATGCACACGACGAGGCCGGTGATGAAGTCCCGCTCGTCTCCACCACCACCACCTCCTCCTCCTCGCTTCCATAACCGCCCTAGCATGCGGTTTCGGGCTTGCGAGTCATCGGTGATGGCGCCCACAGAAGATATTGTCCACACAAAATAGTCGTATCTCTTCTCGACTTCGCTTTTCATCAGTGTCTGCTGCAGCCGATGCACCTGCGCGACCTGGTCGAAGCTCAGCTCCTTCCAATCGCGCTCTTTCGCTTCGGGGAAGACGGCCTGGAGGGAGTACGGCTTCGAGCTGCTTTCGCTGCTGGCCCTGCAGCGGTCGACCTCCTCCGCGGAGAGCCGCTCCTTAGTGACGATGCACCTTGCCCAGTCTTTGCCAGTGCGGGGGCCGTTGGTGCGGTTCTTTGACGTTGCTGCCGATGCAGCAGCGCGTTTTCCAATCGCCTCGATTGGACGGACCGTCCAGATGTGGAACGATTCCAGCCGTTGCTGGTAGTCGAGATCGGTGCCGACCATCTTGGTAAGATCTTGTATACCCTCGTCTCCTTTTTGGATGACTTGGGCACGAGCATTGCTGCCGGGTATGGCTGCTAGTAGGGCGCGGTCGCTGGCCACAACTCGTTCTGCGTCTGGTGCTGTTGCGAGACCCGTCGACGAAGAACCGGGTCTGCTCTCAGACTGCTCCTCCGCAGGCACGTCTTCGATGATAGCGAGTAGAGCCGGCTCTACGTCAGCCCCTGCACTTGCTGTCCTAGAGCCGAAAAGCCCTACCGAATGTTTGATGAACTCGGCGCGGATGAGCGACCTCTGCATCGCCGGTTCCTCGAGCTCGAGCGGCTCCCGGAGGAGCAGGTTGCCGAGGACGAGGAGTTGCTCCTCCGTCAAGAGCGCCAGCGTCCTGCACAGCGAGTTCCTTGACTGGCCAAGGCCCATCCTCTCTCGTGCCTTTTCGAGGGGGCCAAGCGGAGCAGGGCCGAGGACAAAAGGCGCCCCCTTCCTTTTGATGATGCACCTCAGGACGAGGCCGTTGCGGTACCGGCCGGCCTGGGCCTGGATGAACTGGAGTCGGTCGGCGCCCGTGTTTCCGCTATGGCTGGTGCTGTTGTCGCCGGCTTCTTTGGCCGGGTCCAAGTCCGAAGACGTGAAAATGACTTGCGTGTGTGGAGGGATCAATGGGGGATCGGGCATGTCCAGTACGTGGTCGGGAGCGTCTCCTGCCCCTTCGTCCGAGGACTTGAGGTCCCCCGGCGGTTCGGCTTCGGTGACCTCTAGGTCCCTCAGGCCCGCAGGGCCGTCGTTTAATTCCTTCTTCGTTTCCCTCGCTGCAACGGAGACCGTTCCCGTACGGTCTAGCTCATCAGTCAGGCCGAGCTGATCCCTTCCAGGCTCAGCAGCCAGGGGGGGGTCGGCCGAGTCCAAGTCACTCATCGCGGGCTCGGTGGTGGCAGGGTTGACATGGGCCACCGTCATTCTAGTCTCGGGTTCGGCATCGGCAGAGATCATCTCAGTCGTATCCAAACCTCTTCTACTGAGCTCTGGGGCAGCCTGAACACTCCTCGGGTCTGAATCGGCATCCATAAAACCCGAAGAGGCTGTCGGGTCTGTGGTCTCTCGGGAAGCCGGCGAGGTAGTCGGAGCTAGCGTAGCAGAGGCGGCAGAAGCAGTCGGCTCTCCTGAAAGGAAGGTGGGTAGAGTGCTCGCTGATTCCATCTTCCGCGCTCTTTGCGCCGCTTGGAGCTTCAGCGTAGAGTCTTTATCGGTCATCCCGCCGTTGTCGCCGGCTGCTGATGCTAATGCGCGGAGGGGACGCTCGATGGTGACTGACACCGCCGTCGCAAGCTCGGCGCGAGCCTTTTTATATTCTGCACTTACCGGAGCCTCTGGCAGGGCAGCAAACTCTCTCGCAGTATCTGTTGCAGTGTCCCCACCGAGGCCGAAGCCAGCAGCATTCTCGGCTCGGGTGGGGGTGGGAAGCATGACTGTCCGAACAACGATGAGCAGCAGACTTGTATCAGCGTCCTGAATTATGAGCACACAGGCAGCTAACTAAGGTGCGTAGGTACGTACTCACCAGTCATAATATGAGGGGAAATCATCGGGGCGATCATCGGCTTTGCAGGAGCTGCATCGTCACGGGACTCATCACCAAACCCAGTGATGCGTTGCCGCATGGAGCGTGCCCCGGACGCGGGCTTGGCAGACTTCGAAGGCCCCGAAAACGAGAATTCGCCGAGCGCCCAGGGCGACGCGTGGGAGGTCGCGCCTTTTCTATTGTGCGTTGCGGCCGAGAGGAATGGGGCCAAGTCCCTCGGAGTCGGGGCCATAGCATCGGCATCGGCCATGACTGGAAGCTCGATTCTCGCACCCTCTGCTTTTGGCGGCGAGACTGGGGCTACCGGCCAAAAACCAGGCGCTTCCGAGATGGCAGCCTCTTTAGACTCGGACGAGGAGCTCATCGGGGCTCGGGGAGCTGGTCTTGGGCGCGAAAATGATTGTCCTGGCTGCCATGATGGTGGTGGCGGTGGTGGAACCGAAGGGAGCGATGTTGACAAGCCTGGAGGGGCCGCGACAGACGGAGCTTCCGGAAGGTCTGGTGCGGCCGGCTCGAGAACAGCCTTCATTGCCACCTCGGGCTTTTTGGGGTCATTTTGGGCAGAGGCAGAGGCAGAGGCAGAGGCAGAGGCAGGGGCAGGGGCAGGGGCAGGGGCAGGGGCAGGGGCAGGAAGAAATTCCGAGAAATTTCCCTGCTTGACGATCTCGTGGATAGCGATGTACGTCTTGGCCATGAACTTGACATCTTCAATCGTGTGTTTGCTGTGCGACTGATGTGTCAGCGAACAGGGATGCAGCCGGCACGCGAACTCATCATAATGAATCCACAAACTTACGGTCGCATGCGTTGCTCCTGGAGCGAAATGACGGAGAACATCAACGTGAGCGCGATCTGGAAGGTCTGCAGCTGCTTGCAAAACGCGTCCAGCTTTGGCGCGATGTACGGCCATCGCAGTCGCTTCAGGATCGGGAGCGACGAGGGCGCAAGCGCCGCCGTGATCTCCACCCTGTGCTCCGGATCCTTCTTCAGGCTTTGGTTGAACTGGCGCAGCCTCTCCTCGAGCTCCTCCTCGAAGCCGGAATTGACCTTGTCCAGCACGGTGGCCTCGATGCGCCAGAACACGACCAGACATCTGTCGGCCGTCTTCTTCACGTCGGTCAGCGCCTTGGGCGAGAAGTAGGTCGGGCGGCCTCCGGAGGCCAGGGTCTTGTTCTCCAGCTCCAGATAGTGGAAGATCTCGCGCAGGGCGTCGGACGTCGAGTCTATGCTGTCGCGCACCGACGCCAGGCTTTCCCGCGCCGAGCCGACCTGGCTGCCGAACTGGTACAGCACCTGCGACAGCTGGATTCCAAAGCCGGCGATCCCAATGACCGACCCGGCTGCGCCCAGGGCTGTCACCGGATCCATTTGGCCGGTCCTGAGCCGAGGAGCATCTTCGTGTCTTTTGAGAAAGAGTCGATTGCAGAGACAAGGAGGACAGGCGCGGAAGTCATCACATAATTTTGAGATTGGCTGGCGGTTTCGAACAAAGCTCTTTTCCCCCTAGCGGTGTCTGAACTCTGAAAGTTCAGCCCCAGCGTCAGCCCCGGTGTGACCCTGCTCCCCAATCAAATCATCGTCAGCGAGAGGGCGATTCGATTGGCTGCGGTTCGTCGCGCACCCCTCCTTGACACCAATACACAGACCTCTCCCATTCCAGTGCCAATCATCAGCACTCGTGTTTTGCAAAGTCCCAACAGGTGCTAGTCTCCCAGCTGTAGCACCGCGACATCAAATCCAAGACGAATCGCATTACAATACATTACATTGCGGGCCCTGCTTGAACCCCACGGCTCCCGTCTTTCATCAAGCCACCCAGCGTATCTAGATAACTGCCTTGTTCGTCTTGAATCCAAACACAACCAATTCGACTTGATCCTTAGGATGGTCACCATGGAATTGCCCCATGAGGTGAGGTGTTGCTGATGATCTTTGGCCACCTGCCCAAGCTGAGCCTTCTCAACTGTCGCCTCGCCCACCGTTCCTGGCTCGCCTCCGCAACAGCGCTCGCGTTCCACCACGTGAACCTCAGCGCGTACGGCAATCCCTCGTCGTTCCGGCGCATCGCGCAATCGCCGCACCTCGCAGCAGTCGTGCGCGAGGTCACCTGCGATAGCAACAGCCCTCCATCCTCCTTCCTCGAAAGCGGCCGCCCGAACGACCACTACCCGTTCCCCACGCGCTTCTTGGAGGCGTTGCCGGCCCTTGGCTGCCTTCGCGGCCTGTGTGTCCTGAATGTCCGCCTCTGCAAGCGTCCTTCCTTCGGGCGACCGGATCCGCAGGTCATGTATCTGTTCCGCGCCTTTACTCTCGAAGCTATCCTGCAAGTACTTGCGGGTGCGTGGACCGACGAGTGGCGGACCGTGATAGAGGATGGCCTCAATGTCGACGAGCCGCTGGACTGGGCCGAGTTCCCAGATGAGCACCGAGGCCAGCCCGCGTCGCTGCGCCAGCTAACCATCTACGATCTGTACGCCAACTTCACCGGCGGCCACTTGGCCGAGTCCGCCGCGTTCCGGCAGCTTGCATCGCAGTCAACGCTCCAGGCCCTCAAGCTTCTCATCGCACCCACGCCAGTCCCCGAGATGGTCCCAAAACATCACGTGTTTGCTGCCCTGCCGCGCCTCTGGCTCTCTCCGGCCTTGACCGACAGCCTGCGCGAGCTGTCCCTCTACTGCCGTACCAACTGGCGCAACAACGGCCAAGACAGCAGCCTCGGCAGCATCAACGGTCTCTGCGGCTCATTCCCAAACCTACGAGTCTTGGCGCTAGGCCACTACGTCTTCACCGATCTCTGGCAAGTCGACTGGATCTCCAAGCTGGGGGGAGGCCAGCTTGAGGAGCTCTACCTCGACCGCTGCGCCGTCATCCACTCCGAGGACGATGATGTCTTCGTGACCACCCCCTCCGCCGCCCATCACGCGAGGCACAGTCTCAATGGCCCTCCCAGCGACATCACGTGGAACCAGATATTCACCCAGTGGCAGAACTCGCCCCTAGCCACCAGCCTACGCGTGTTCGTATTCGGCTACGGCGCCTGGTCCGACAAACAGGGCGCCTACGCCCACGTGCGCGCCCATTGGGTCGGCTCGGACGCTGTGGGCCGCGGGATGGACGAGCCCGCCTGGGCCCCGCGCCCCGGAAGCGCCAGCGACAGGATCTTCCTCAGGTACGGCTGCACCCAACCGAGCTCGACGGTCGACCGGGAGCCCGGCAGAACCATCGGCGAGTACTACAACCACAAGGCGGAGGACTGTCCGTGCCGTGCGGTGTTCGGCATATAAGCCTCTAGACTGGGTGGCGTACGTCACGACGGATAGGACCCAGGCTCGGAGGGAGTATGACGAACTCGATGTCGACGCGGCAGCTCTCGAGAAGTTTATCGGGGCCGTTCGAGCGAGGGTAAAGGGTAGCTGGTGGCTTTACCGGGGGCTCATCGAGAGATTGAGGTGGCGGGAGGTATTATGTTGGCAGTCGGGGGATTCGAGTTGGCGGCATCGCAGAAGAAGGGCTTGCGCGGACATCATCAGTGAGCAGACGAGCACGCCAGTAACCAGGCGTGACCTACCGACAAACAGTTAGGCAGCTTCTCCTTCCTTTTGCTCCCTCTTTTCTTTCCACCTCTCTTTTCTTCCCCCCTCCCCCCTTTCTTCTCTAAGCTGTCGGAATATCGACGATAGCCGGCTCGACGGAACGGAGCTCGTAAGGGGAATAATCAAGCCATGTAGGACCTAGGCAAAGGTGCTAGAAAAAAATGTTGGGTAGGTAGGGATCCTATAGAGCACAAGTGCAGTTTTATGGCTGCCCAACAAATTTTCCATTTGGATCTTCTGGTCCAATGGACGCTTTCTCGTCCTCATCAACTTCTCGTAAAACCGATGCCTGTAGCATCCAACATGGGGCGGTCTCACGCCGCCGTATTGTGGCCATCCATGGTGCCGACTCTTCTTCCCAAAACGAGAGAAGGAACTTCCTGACGGAGCGTGGTGTGCCCAACACCTGACATCAACGCCAAGTTACCTACCTCCCTGTCGGTACAAAGTCCGGAATAAGGTAGGTACCTACCCGCGACCTTATTGCCCGGCATGGTAGCCAAGCGGACTCTACCGAGCTTCCCGGGTCCCGAACCAGTTGGTCGGGACCTTGGCCAACAAGACCCCGACGTGACGTGATCTTAACGTCATTCGGGAATGGACGAGGATGCGGCGCAAGATTCTTACCGTCGGAGCAGCCGGCGCAGTCCATCGGCGCGGCCCTCCTCAGGACTGAGTCATAACCTCAATGCTAGTTGCACAAGTACGTTAGTAGCACGAGGCGCCAACGCACGAGCAAGAGGGACCGTCGAAAACGCGAATGCCTCGGCCCGCTACCCTATTCTATTCCAGTTAGCTCACCCGAGATCAGCTAGTGCTTCGTTGCAGCTCATCTCAGCACTCCTTTGTGTCTTGCTTCCTTTTTTTCCACTTTGTCCAAGCCTCATCCGCCAGGACAACAACTGTTTTGCGAGTTTTTTTTATTTTTATTTTTATTTTTTATTTTTTTATTCCCTCTCTTTCTCCTTCCTTCATCCCGTTTTCTGCCCTGCGCTGCCACTGTTGACGTATCGTCGTACCACAACCGTGGGCCTCAAAACATCAAATTTCCGGGTCTCGTTCGTCGGCATGATTCTTTTGGGGGTTTTCTCTTCCCAAAGAACAGTAAGTCACGGTGGCGGCTGAACTGTTGGGGCTGAATGAGGAAGCACATGCAGGTTCTTGCGTCTTGGCGTTGGGTTTGCCAGCAACCACCCACAGGTCCAGTTGGCTGCCTTAGCTGGGTCGTTAGGCTGTTGGCAGCTGGAGCCTCACTGCCTTCCTGGATGGGCCGCTCAGTAGGTATGTCTTCGGTCAACGTCTTTGGAGGTGGATAGCTTCCAAATGCATCCCGATTTCTCGCTTCGTCTGCGGTCGGTTCGCTCTTTGGGAGAGCTGTGCGGTTTGGTGGCGTGTGGGGTGCAGATGGTGATGATGGTTATTGTGGTGGATGACGCGGATTGCAGACGCCACAAACACCACCGGGCCAGCTAGGCCCATTTTCGAAGAAATAAATACAGGTTGGGGAGAAACGCCATCGCGCCATTCTTATACCTCTACTATTTCCTTTTCGCCCGGGTGTTCTTCCATGCTGAGGCTCCAACATCCAGGAGCCAAGAGCTGGAAGAATTACCCAGCACGTGGCAACCGACCCGGGCGGACAGCACTGCTGAGGCGACCGGAGCAGGGAGCAGAGCCCCGCCGGCTCGCTGTATCTCTCCGTCTGACTGAGGCACAAGCAGGGGGCTGACGTTCCCGCCGAGAAATTTCTTGGCTTTTGGGCTGAGGCTTGCCATTTGAGAATTGTCATTGGCCGATATCGCCCTTTCGACTACCGAGGAATCGAGGACGCGCAAGCTCCTCGTTCGACGTCCCAGTCGAGAGCCTCATTGAGAATCGAGACCAGACAACTATAACGACCAGAAGGAGTAAGGAAAGGGGAATAAGGTAGTGACTGGAGAGATTGCGGAAGCGCATCGATCCAGGATTGCGGCGCAGTCCCGAAAAGATGGATGTAAAAACCAAGAAAAAATGTGCGTCCAGAAACACATCACGCATGCAGGAAGAACTGGAATCATGGAAAGCGTCAGCACTCTTCGAGATTGGGCGCGCACACATCGTTAGCTAGCCGCCATTGGCTATCCCGGCTTCCTTTCCCGCAACACGTCTCTCTTTGGTGACAGTCTGCCGTTCTGTTCGGCGGCGTCCGGGCTGACATGAAGACCCGAGACCACATACCCAACGGCCCGCCACATTTTGTCGCTAGCCCTCTTTTTCATTGCACGTACGACGTAATACGCATGCGGGCTAGGGCAGTGCGGAATGCTCTCTCTCCACCTGCGAATACAAAATAGAAAAGGGAGCAGGACCCGGGATTCGTTACCCCGTCTCTCCGACCGTCCGTCCGTCCTTCTTCCCTTCTTGTCTTTCCTGCATACCCAACATTTTGCAAGAAACTTTCGGCTCGCGCCGTCAGACTTACTTCTGTAGTTGCACATCAATTCGACACTAATAAGGAAAACCAGCCAGCAAGCCCAGAACAGCCTTACGATCCGCCTAGCTCCTCCAACTCCAACCGAACTCTCAACTGTGGGAGAGCGGAGCAACAAAGGAAGAAGAAAAAAAATAACCCGCAAGGTTTCCTCCGATGGAAGACTAGCGGCCCGCCGGCCGAACCATACGAACAGTACCATCTCGACGGGAGCACCACCGAAACTGTGGAGAAGATAAAAGGGGCTGAGCATCATCGCTTCTCATTCAAAGCAACGCGCCTCGCATCTGAGGGGTTCCAGCAATCAGAACTCTCCCTCCTATAATTTCGACGGCTCTTTAGAGTAAGAAAGAAGGGTAGAGAAAGAAAGAAAACAAAAAAAGAGGCCCGCCAAATCAACAACATGTCAGACGACGGCGGCGAAGTCCACCACGGCCGGCCGATCGGCCCCAACGGCTACCCGCTCATCACCTTCGGGCCCAACGTCAACTGCACTCTGGACCTCTGCCCCGTCGAGTGGAGCGTACTGGAGTACCGCCCGTCCGTTCCCGCGAGCGCCGTGTTCCTCGCCATCTTCTCCCTGTCGCTGGCCGTCCACATCTTCCAGGGCGTCTATCGCCGGACATGGGGGTTCATGGGCTGCATGATCGGGGGGTGCCTGCT
Organism: Ophioceras dolichostomum; assembly: GCA_003049485.1. Taxonomy (NCBI): domain Eukaryota; kingdom Fungi; phylum Ascomycota; class Sordariomycetes; order Magnaporthales; family Ophioceraceae; genus Ophioceras; species Ophioceras dolichostomum. The sequence continues at coordinate 151,173 of PYST01000049.1, forward strand.
CGAGATCGTGGGGTACATCGGGCGCGTCATGATCTATAACAACCCGTATAGCTTTGATGGGTTCTTGCTTCAGATCAGTGAGTCCCTCCTTCAACCCTCCTTTCCCTACCCTCCCTCCGTTTGTGGGCCGGCGTCTTGACGCCGCCACTGGCGCGCGGTGGCGTGTGTCCCGCGCCCCCGTGCCGGGGCCGTGGTGTCCGGCCGCCGCAGGTTTCTGGCGCTTGTGGTGGTTGTAGTGATGGTATCATTCTCGGTCGAAGATGAGGCTAACCATATTTGCGCGTCTTTCCACAGTCTTCATCACCATCGCTCCCGTATTCTTCTGCGCCGGCGTATATGTTCTGCTCGCACAAGTGTAAGTGCTGTCTGCCCTCATCTCTGTCTGTCCCGCACCTAAGGCAATAAATACTCCCCTTCGCACGGCACTAACTGACTGACCCTCGCTCGTCTTGCTTGCACCCTCCCCAAAACCACAGCTCCAACTTCATCGACCCGTCCCTCTCGCGAATCCGCCCCTCGCTCTACTACTGGACCTTCATCCCCTGCGACATCGTCTCGCTAGTCCTCCAGGCCGTGGGCGGCGCCCTGTCGACGACGGCGGGCAGCCTGGACGGCGTCAGCCAGGGCGCCAACATCTCGCTGGCGGGGCTGGTGTTCCAGGTCTTCGCGCTGCTAGTCTTCTCTATCCTGTTCGCCGACTACCTAGTCCGCTGCTGGCGGAGGCCGCACACGCGCGCCAAGATCGACGGCACCAGGAACATGAAGTGGTTCTTGGGCTTTATGTTCCTCGGCACGTTCTTCATCCTGCTGCGCTGCGTCTACCGCATCGTCGAGCTGCATGATGGGTACTTCAGCCATTGGTTTAGGGACGAGAAGCTGTTCATCGCGCTAGAATCTGCGTAAGTTTGACAACCACATTTTCTTCTTCTTTTTTGACCCACCCAGTGGAAGCGTCGCCTTCAAGTCCAGGTCGAGGAACGGGGCCAGCAGCCGAGCCGCTGACAGGGAGGGGAAACTAACGCCCTCTTCGCCGCCGTAGTGTCATGTCCGCCGCGGTCGTCTCCCTCAACATCGGCCACCCAGGCTTGGTCTTCGGCCACAAGGGCTCCTCGATGAAGAGCCTGAACGCCGATCCGGGACAGACGACGAGCGACGAGACGCCGATGGAGAACGTCTCAAAAAACAAAAGCAACGAACATGCGCAAGAAAAGTGATTCGCCGTTACCACCCACCAGCGAGCGCGATACCGGTCATAGACGGCGGTAACCCGGAGAGCAGCGATCGGGGAAGCCGAGGCGCGCCTCTCACTCAACTCAGGGAGAGGGAGTGCTTTCAGCTCTCCCTCCTCCCCTGATGCCACTCGGCACCGACGCGCCGGCGTTGAAAGGACATATACATAGACAGGAATGGCCCATTTGGGTTTGGTGGCCAGCCAATAAACTCTGGAGGGATCCGAGTGTGATGGAGTAGATGGCGCACTACGAATGCCCATCTGGTGCTTTTGGTGTATTTGGACAGACAACTCCTAGAGCTTGGACGAGACAGGCAGGACATGGTTCTTAGATAGCGATGTTGTTTTGGTTTGTTTTCGATCCTCTCTCATGATAACATTTCCTTTTGTTTCTGTAATTGTTAATCTCCTCAGATATCCATTAGTACAAAATCATTAGTATCATTTCTGATGGAACCATCCGATATTTATTGGCGCGGGAGGCGAAACTGGTTGACACGCCCTCATCAATCATCAATCGCCTCAAATATGTTGGACAAGGCATCGGTGACATCTGTCAGGTCTGCGCACTGGCACTAGCCAAGCTTTCCTTTGGTGCACTGGCGGCGGGGGCCTGGCCTGCCAAGGGTACTTGCAGCCAAGCTTCCCAAAACCCTGTCTAGAGGTACCTAGCAAAACAGCTTGAAACGGGAATGTCTTGGAATACGAGGGGAGGTCGATGTCTGTCTGCAAGAGGATAAAACGACAAGAGACTTGTCTGCAGAATATTGTTTCTAGTCGAGGCCAGCACTCGCTACCGTGCAAGGAAGATTTAGTGCGGTTAGGCCTCTTGGTCGTCGCCAGCCAGATGACGAGCATTGTGTGTAAGTGTGTGCGTCGTGTAGATTGGCATTTGATGACCCGCGACAGACCAGACGGTCTACTTTGTTGTACTGAACGGGCAAAGAATATTCCATGCGGGCCGTCAAATCGGGCCCCGGACGGGAACGGTATGTGTCGCAGGAAGGCATCTTGGCCATCCAGTGAATGGGGTCGAACAGAGAAATATTACCAGGGGCAGGCCGGCGAAACTCCCTGTTAGCGCAAGCGCGCAACGCGAGTGAAGGAGAAACGCGATTGCGGCACTTCTCCTCTTTGCCTGCCTTCCTGGGCTGGTTGGCTGAAGCGCCCGGCTCGGAGGGGAGAGAGACGAAGGAAGAGAAGGGGCGCCAGGTCATCAGATAAACCCCCGTGAATGACCTCATTACCTGCCTCTCCCTTCAGCTCCCGTGCTCCGCCCGAGTGGCAGTGGCGGCTCGAAAATGGCGAAATCGGTGGCGCGCCGCAGCGACTTTGTGAAGCCATCATCGTCGCTCTCTTTGGTGCTAGGTGTTGTAAGGGTCGAACAAGTGTGGGTGGGGCTCCCTCCTCACTGCAGTTAGCGCCCTTTTGCGAGACGGGATGACAGTGCCTGAGACGCAAGATGTCGGGACCCACACGCCACCTCCCCCCGATATGCCTGTCGCTAGTGTTAGATCGCCGTGAAGATGCGACATCAGCGCAGAAAAAATCGACTGGTGCGGGGTGGGGGAACAAGGGGAGAGAAGCAAAGAATGGAATCTGCCTGGATCGTGCTTGCTGAGCACCGCCGGACAGTGGCACGGGCAACGGTCCGAGAGCAAGAGCCAGTACCAAAGCCAGCCCTCTTTTTGTGCTCCTGAGGTCATCTGCACCATGTCGCCTTTCAGACGAACGCAACCTGAAATCTGGTATGAACGGGGGTGGTGCCAGCTGTCAAACGAAACCGTCCGTTCGTTCTGTTCAGGTTCAGGGAGGACGGGGCTCTCCTTTTCGGGTTCTCTCTGCTCCCTAGACTGCCTCGAAGCTAGAGCCCCCATCATCCTTACTAAGTCGTCTCGTCGTCGATGCACTGTTTCACCTTCCGCCATTCTTCTGCGCTCCGCTTTTTTTCCCTTTTGTCTCTCGTTTTCCCTTCTCTTTCCCATCCTTTCTCAATGCTGTCATTCTTTCTTCGCTGAAGTTTATTTCTTCTGTTCTCTTTTATTCTTTTTTTTTGGAGGATTGTTGTTGGAGTCAAGTCTGTGCTGGTCAACCGACGTTCAGTTCTTCTTCCTCCTTTCCGTTCCTTTTTAACCTTAAAACTTTAATCGGCAACAACCGCCATCCATTCCATCCACTCAGTCAGTCCCAGCGACCGACACCGACACCGACCCGACTTCCCTTCCTTTCTTCGTCGTGATCCGTGATCACCACTCAGTCCTTTCTGTCTTCTTGTCTGTTTTTGCATCTATCGCGAGTCGATCGACCAACCGTCTCGCGCCACTCTTTCACTCCACAACTTCGTCTGCAACCCGTATCCTCAACGCCACACCACTACGGCAACAGCAACAGCCACCGACAAGATGGGTCAGAACCTCAGCAGCCTGCAGTGGAAGGACACCTCCAACGTGGGCATCAGCCCGGAGGACGCACTCAACGCCAAGATCCTCGGCCTCCTATGGCTGGGCTCGCTCTATGGATGCGCCATGATCTGGTTCGCCATGGCCCTGCTCGCTCGCTGGGACCGCGCCACCAAGACCGGCTTCTTCTCAGTGATAGCAGCATTCATATTATCGACAGCATGGCCGGTAATAATGGTGTACTTGCTCCTGAATCCGGAGTAGCTGTGGCCCCTTCCAGGGTATGAAGGAGGAGGGGCCTGAGCATGACGACGTCGACCGATACCGACTACGAGGACGACAGCGGTATGGCTGAGTCAAGCCGAGGGAGGATGTGGATGGGGCTGGGAGGAATGGTGGACTCGAGGGGTGGGGAGGACGAGAATGGAGCAGGACTGGAAGAGGACAAGACTTCAGTGCAGCTTCGTCTGCTATCGTGCGTTGCCGTGGGGATATTGGCAAGGGAGGCCACATAGAGGAGGGTCGAAGGTCATGTCGCTGCTACTCTACAGACCAGACAGCCCAGGTCCGAGCAGCATGGTTGGATGAAGGGTCATGGGATGGGGGTTGCTGTCGATGGGGACGTTTTCGCTTCTCAGCAGCAGGTTTTCCGGCCCAGGCGAAGTACAATGCCGGCGTGGACAATGGGCAAACGAGGTTGACTTCGACAAATACGAACTTCGGTTTCCTTCCCCCGCCATATTCATGTCCAGCGGCTGCTCAATTAATTTCTTTTCTTTTTGGCTTTTGACTATCTGGCGTTTGCATTTTGGGTCGTCATTTTTGTTCACATTCATCATCAGGACATCAGGATATCAGAACCATGACCAACTGGAGTGTCTGGCCCGGTCATGACAGCACCTCCATCGTCAACAGCCCGAAGCGACGTACCCAGGACATGTAGATTGAAGACAAGGCCATGGATGCAGTACATTCCAATAGGATACCGCTTTACTCGTCGAGTTTCGCCTAATTCCAGGCAACCCTCACTTCTATGCCCGCCAGTCTAGACGTCGCTCACAAATCCTTGTGCTCAACCACCGCCCTCTTGGGAACATTTGGAGTGGCAGCAACAACCTTGGCTCCAATAGCGTCGATGCCCGCTCTAGTGACCTCGACCTCTGACCTGCGCCAGCCCTCAGGATACGGAAGGCGCTCTTGCTCTGATCGGCCGGCGGCGACGGAATATGTCGCGCAATGTCAGCCTGTCCTGTCCTCTCCCAACACATCTATCTCTATGAGCCACGGACAAACTCACCAAAGAAGATCTTGACAAAGGTGCGATTGGCGTTCCAGTCCTCGTCCTGGCGGAACATGCGCATGTAGAGGCCCGTCTCAAGAAGAGACGCGGCCTTGCCGAAGTCCGTCAGGTTGAACCCCGGGTTCACCGCCTCGGCCACAGCGAACCGGTGAGCTCGTGCGTTAGCCGCATGCTGAATGCTGATGAGCTCGTCCGGGAACTCCGCCAACGTCGTCGCCCAGATGGCTGGGTCGAAGTGCAAGTTGTCGCCGAAGTATAGGTCGTTGCGGCTCAGGCTAGCGTCATGCTCGAGGACTGCGTTGCGTTCAGTATGGACGAAAGCTGCCTTCCATGTCTGGGACCGATGGGTAATCGAAGCCGTGGGGCCAACGTACCATGAGGCATGGCCAGATCATCGAGATGGAGGGTGTTTGGGTTCCCAGTGGTCGACGTTCGGAGGCCAATGGCGACGATGGGTGCGAGGGATTCTGGCTGTATATTGAGGGCAGCCTTGAAGCCATCCAGAATTTGCTGGCTTGTGATGTTGAAGCCGTCGTGGGGGATGTAGCCGTGATTCGTTATCGTGTTGATCCCTGGGCATGGGCTTCGTCCTGGGTGACATGAAGTAGGCAGCGAGGGATCAGCCACATGACCGACCTTTCGTGGTCTGATGTAAGGCAGGGAGGATCTCGCATCTCGCATCTGGTGAGCGCGGTCACTTAAAGCGCGGTCACTTACGGTCACTGCTGGACGGAGCAGTCCATGGGTGGCCAGGCGGCCCTTCAACTTCCCCATCCCCTAGAGTGAGAACAAAAAGCAAGGTGCTGACGAGTGCGAGGCGGGGCATCATTTTGCGAATAGCTCTTTCACGCAGTGATGGAGGATCAACAAGAGTTCATTTCATTTCTTGCAAATCACGAGGGACTCCCTTCTCCTTTATAATGCGTCCAGGAACCCGCGAGTGATCATCAACCCCGCTGGTCCCCAACATGGCCAACAGTTACGTGGGTTTCCGACCGGTGAGACATGTCTTAAATGCACAACCCGTATGGAGTAATCTCGTCGTGCTTATAGGTTGGTTTTTTTCTGCCTGCACAGGGTCAGTTCGTGGGGTTCCGAACCTTTGGCTTCATTGGGTCGATGGCGATACTTGCTAGTGATGCAGCCATCAACACCGCCAGCTAACATCACGTGGCACAGCTGACACTTACATAGCGATTCTGGCGGAGCCGCCAATCTCTCATCGAAGCTGCCAATTAAAAATTGTTGATCGTAAATCGGCGACGTTTGACCGTAAGATCGAACCAGGGGGGAGATCGATCTGGCCCCCAAGCTTCCAACAGAGTCAGCCCTGGAACCACAGTAACCAATCAGAGCGTGAAGCAACTCGGAGCCGACGCCCAAACGGTAACGACCCGGCCGGGGAATTGCTGGCCTGCCGCACGGCGGTGTGTTAAACGCAGCTCGCATGCCAACCCCAGTAGTCGACCGACCCAGCAAGGGCCGCCATCCGGATCGCACCTCTGGTGCCCCGCTCGGAGAAACGCGGTGCCAAGACCGCGTCATCACCGGCCTCGCAAACATGGTAGGTTACAGTCCGAGCTGAGTTGATCGGCTCTCCTCCTCATTCTAGGCATTAAAGACATCCGTTCCTCTGGGAGGTCATCAGACTCATCCTCCAGGGGCTCAAATCGGCCCGATGAGGTCACCAAGAACACTCCGAGTTCAGAGGGCTGACAAACTCTGGATATTATCATGATCCGGCTTGACTTAGCTGTCGTTGTAACTATAGCAGCGGCATGGTGGAGTGGACGAGCGCACATCTGCGCGCAATCGAAGGAGCCCCTTCAATAGCTGGGATGAGATCCTGAGAGCAAAGGCATTGAGGGTGTCCGAATCGTCTCGTGAATAAAACTAACCCCTCCCGAATCCCACCACACCGTCAACAAACTGATATTTTCAACAGCCCCTGTTTCCCATGCTCCGCAGGTAGCAGGGTCCAAATATTCTAGTGAAAGCACGGAGACTTTGCGAAGGGCCTCAGCCGCTAACATAGAAAGTGATCGTCGGCCCAGTTCTGCCGGCCCGGGCAAATTCTCCCGGGAGAAGAAGCACGACGGTTGAAAGAGAGTGAGTGAGTGGACTTCCTAAGTCCCGACGGCCGGTAATTGGGAGCCTGTGCCACCACACATCGCGGCGGAAGAAATACATTCTTAATTCGCTGTTTAATATGGTTACGCGTAATTGGTTTATACTCCCGCTTAAACGGGCGGGATATTTTCTTCATCAAGCCTCTTCTTCCCCATAGCTCTTGGGGTAGGTCGAGGCAGATTGTAGAGACTAGGATATAACTCCCAGACCTCGGGAAAATGCTCTTTGCCAGGGTTCGTTCCTCGTGTGTCGTTTGCTGTTATGATGTGGACCGGGCTTGTGAAACGGCTGTGAATACTATCCTGTGCTCGTCTTTCGCCTACCTTCCTGAGACGCGAAGACTCTAGACGCCACAAGCACCATGCACACACGACAATGGTCAGCTGCCCTCGCCCTTGCGGCGGCGGGGGGCTTGGTGTGCGCGCAGACACCGCCTCGAGGAGCTGTCATCAACGGGTGCACGACGCAATCGTTCACGATACCGAGCTGGTTCGTCAACGACCTGCAATCTGCCACGGACGGCACCGTCTCGTTCGGCTTGCTCAACCGCGCGACGAATTCCACAACCGACGTAGCGTGCGGGGCGAGATCATCTGCTGAGGGCAAGCTCAAGCTGTGCTCTGTCAAGCTGGTTCCAGGCGCCGAACCAACCGAGCTCCAGGCCGCGGTCCAAGTCGATGAGGAGAAGTCGGCCACTGTCTTTGTCAACCAGACGTGGATCTGCAGCGATAGAAAAGGGAGCATGCCGTGAGTTCAAACAGTCCGATTCATCAATCAGCAAGCCCATAACGTGTAAGACGTCGCGAGTCAGACGACAGAAGACAGTTGAGACTAACGCGACGAACCCACCATCGATCCGGAGCGAGAGTAGACTGCAATTCACAGCAGCAGGAAACAGCTCCGTAGCGCTAAGCTGCACCGGAAGCGTCTGCAAAGCCACCAGCTCGCCACTCCTCGTCAAAGGGGCGCTGTCCTCCCCCGTGGCCATCGAGCCGATGTACGCCGAGGGCCCCACCGGCCACGACACGCCAGGATGCACCTCCGCAGCACAGAATCCGTCCTGGACGCTCCGGGGCGTCCGCTACACGCACCAGACTGGCGATGGCATCACCGTCATGCCAGGCCGCAGCCTGAGCCTGCTGGTCGTCAACCCGGTCACGGGCTACTCGGCGAGCTGCATGCCGAACGCGCTCTTCGACGAGGAGGTGCCCACGGCGGCGGGCAAACGCCTGAGCTGCAGCGGCAACGAGTTCGGCGCCATCGACGCGGGGCGGTACCGCTCCAGCACGACGGCGTCGTTCGACCCGCTCACGTTCACCCTGTCGCTGAGCCAGACCTGGTACTGCGACGACGCCGACCCGGCGAAGCCCCTGGCCATCACGGCGTACGGCGCCGCCGTCCTGCCGCTGTTCTGCGTTGACGAGGCGATACACCTCGGGCCCGACCAGCACGACGAGACCATCACGACCTGCAAGCCGGCCACGCCCGAGATCGTCTTCAATGGCACGCTCGTCTCCTCGACGGTGCTCCCACCCTACTCCATCGAGGAGCCCCTCCCCGAGCCGGACGGGTGCACCGTCTCTTCGATCCTGCACCCGACCTGGATCTTCAGCGCGTTCACCTCCACCACGAGCACCGCAGCGTCTGCGGCGAGCGGGGCGTCACCCGCGATTGCCTTCGAGATAATGCTTCAGACCCAGAACCCGGGCTTCCAGCGGCCCATCGCCGTGTGGCAGGGCGAGGCGCTCGCGGACGGCAGCGGCTGGTACAACTGCGAGATCGGGCCCGAGGGCGACATCGGCCAGCCGCTGTTCCCGCACGCGTGCACGTTCAAGTACGATGCGGGGACGAAGGAGCTGGCGTTGAGGGCGAACTGGCGGTGTATCGATCTCGATCCTGAGAGACCGTGAGTACTAGTGAACACCTGGACACACCTGTCTTTTTTCTCCCCACATGCCATCGATTCTCTTGAGGAAAACAGAAGATATCGGTGCTGACACGTAGGGTTTTGTTCTTTCGTCCAGAATATTCTTTAGCGGCGTGACGACCACCAGGCTGGACACGACCCTGACGTGCGAGACCGTCGACGAGCAGTCGCTGTGCGTCACCAGCAACCCGGCCTACTCCTGGACGGCCGGCATCACGAATGTCACGTGGCATGGAGGTGCGCCGTGAAATGTGGTTCGCTTGTGGAAGAAGATGAGAAGAACCCAGGTACCTAGAGGTAGTTTGGTCTTCTCGACTAGTGAATGTGTTACTTGTGGGTTCGGGTCCTGCCTGGGCTGGTGCTGGTCGAGCTGGGTGCACGTGTACATAATGATGAACATGACGTCGTTTCCTCTGTTCCAAAATTCCTCGTACATGCAAGCAGTATTATTGGACGAGAGGAAGGAGGAGGAGAGGCTAGGCACACCATATCCGTCCATCCTTCCATCTGTTTGCATGTCTGTCTAGGTATCCGTCTGTGGGGACGGTCTGCATCTCCTGGACTCCTCAAGTCCGACGGAATTCGAATCTGGGTCTCGTCTGTCGTTGGCAGCAAACACAAACCTTGGCATACACGGATGAGGCAAACGTTGCGAGCTGCATTCAATGAATGCTTGGGTCCTGCTAGGCCGAATGCGGTTTTGGCGCGCATATATCGATCATTATGTGTAGGGCGTATTGCTCGTGATATTTTTTTGGCCAGAATTGTTGTCTTCCCCATATCTGCAGTCGCTGTACTCGTTCAATTACCAGCCCTGGTGATTCATACTAGACCTATATTCAATGAATCTATTATTACCAGAGCTACCATGAAAAAAGGGGAAAACCCGAGCAGAGAAAGAGCCTAGTCTACCCTCTCTTGACTTCCAGAAGTACAGATTGGCGAGGAGTAGTTGTCGTCTCTCTAGTCTGTCAAGTACCGAAGTCACGTTCGTTCATATATTAGGTCAGGGCGAACTGGTGGACAGTATTGCGTCGACTATCTGAGTTTCCATATAGTCACGCGCCGTGTGCTGCTGCAACAACAGATTGCTGCTGTACGCATTCTATATCAGCAATTTGCCATCGTTGTCAAAGTGGTCCTGCCTTCCAATGCTATCCCAAGAGCCTTGGGCTTCGTGCCCGCTCTGGTATCTATCGGTGGCTCTCGGACTGCTGGTCGAGGTTGTAGTAGGGTGTGCTGCCCGCGTTTGCACTCCGAGGCATGTAGTTGTTGCTCTGAGCTGACACAACCGAGGAAGAGTGACCATGCTGCGTCTGCGGTTCGAACTTATTCCGCGAGGGCGATTGCTGCGTGAGTTCGACGGCAGAGAGGGTGTTGTTGTCGCTGATGGCCGTGGATTTGGGGTTGTGGCCCTTGCCCATCTGCGGGAAGAAGAAGGTTGGGGAGATGATGGTGAGGACTGCAACTGCTAGGGAGATCATACTGCGAAGCGTAGGGTGAAATCTATGTCAGTCGAAGTACTGCAGGAGTCGGTAGAGCTGTGAATGAGGGAATGGAAGGAAGGCTAGGTAGACTTCCTCGACCGGCAACTTACAGTCCCTCAAGTATGATGAAGCTGATCTCGTCCTGCATGACCTCGCCCCCATATCCGCTCTGCAGCTCGGCGATACGGTACACGCAGCGGACCCAGATGAGCAAGTACGCGGTGATGATGCCCCTAACGAAGAGGCGGAACTTCTTGTCGGTGAAGACCTGCCAGCCTGGGTTGCCGGGCGACTGGTTCTGGGACTGGTTGTAGTGTCTGCGCGTGCGGATCCAGAAGTCGATGAGCATGATCCCGAAGATGGTGAGCACCGATACCTGAAGGACTACGCCGGCGAGCATGAGGTGATTGCCCGTTTCGGTCTGCTCCTTGGACTTCTGCTGCGAGGCCAGGACGGCGCCGATCACCTGCATGATTAAGCAAAGGACGTCGCCGATGAGGAAGATCGGGCTGTAGAGGCTCGGGCGGATGCGTGACAGGTGCCTGCCGAGGGCCAGTGATAGGTGCTTGAGGGTCAGGTAGATGGAGATGCAGCAAATGGTCGGGGCGAGGATGATGGTGACGAGCTGGATCGTCATGGGCGTCCTGTTGAAAGGGTTGTGGCCCAAGTAGACTCGGGCAACATATCCTGTTTTGGTGTAGAGAGCGTGGTTCGGTCAGTTCAGTCAGTTCGCTAAGGTACCTACCTGGGTAGGTTTGGACATGATTCCGCTCTTTTGGCGTTTCCTTTTCTCCTTTGGTCATCCCCTCGAGTTGTTTGTCGTAGCCACCGAAGGAGTACAACGCACCTATGGTTTCCATGATGGATGACACGAAGATGATCAACGAGTACGACCACGTCCGGCCCTTGATGCCAATGCCCAAAGCGACGCAACCAAAAAGCCCAAACCAAGCGGCGAAGATGGCGTTGGCGTAGAGGTTGGGCTCGTAGCCGTACGCCGAGGCCTCGATCGGACAGTACGGACCAACGTCTTTGCAGTCCCGGGGACTCCACCCCTCGGGAAAGCCGGTCTTGTTAACGTTCGCGCCAACTCCCATTTTGGCGGCTGGGTTGGCTTTCGTAGAGAGTCGGGTCGAGACTTGAGGCTGCAGCGTCAACAACGACGTTTGGCAACCTCCGTTCACGTCTCTATTCCAGCCAGCCGGCGAGTGAATGCTGCAACTAGTAATGTTTAAATGCTCAGGGACACTCCGAGAATAAGACCGAGAAAAGAATTCAAGACTAAATTGCAACGGGACGCCTGGCCGATATGGCGGTGGTTGGATTTGGACCGGGGCGACAGGGCTGTCACTGGTCAGCTCGATGGGACGTGATCTGTCTTATCTGGCGGCGGTTGTGTTGCCCACCAGCCCACTATGTCGCCCATATTCCTATCTCTTACGGACCGTAACCGGCCCCCGGTCCAGCTCTATCCCAGCCCGCATCACCGCACTATGGGTTGTTGGTCTGTGTCACAGGATGGCTCCTGGTATGCAGGCGGTTAGGCGAGCCAGCAAGGCAAACTGGTGCCCCAAACCTGCTGGGTGCCGCATCTTGGTAGCGGTTGGATGACGCGTCCTTAGCAATTCTGTGATGAGTGTTATCATTTCAGGATTTTTCAGCCAGGCACTGGAAGATCGTTCCAGGGATTATCGTAAAAGCACTTGCCGTCCGACCGCATCATGCTGCCGTGGGAACGACTGGAGGTTACACCTGGGGCGCGGAGCGGCTGTCGGCCCCCTTTTTTTTCGGCATGGGCCCCCCGATCTCCCCGGCTACGGGCGACTTTTCTCTCTTGTACCAACAGCGATTGGAAAATGAGAGGAGCTCGTGCGTCACTTTCCAGGCCAATAATGGGAAAGTGACCATGCAAAGCTCCTTGATGGGTTTCGCTCTGACGCGTGTGCGTTGGGGCTGAGTAAATTTTATTTTTTTTCTTTTGATCCAGTAAGGAGCACCGGCCAAACTTCTGGCTTGGCGGCCAGAAAAGGATCATTTCGGGTCCGATTCGACGGGTTAGAGCCCGAATCGGTTGTTCGGGAAGGATTATCCGTATCGGATACTCAAGCTTCCCCGGAGAATCTCCAGGCACTCGGCCGAGCTTAAACATCCTCTCGGTCGAACCCTCGAAGCCGGTTATTTAACTACTTACTCTCGCTCCAGTTCATCTTTGTTCGATAGAAGGAACCACGGTCGTAATTCATTAGATTCATATATAATGCCCCAGGTTCTGGTAGTCCAATCCATCCCCTGATGCCCTTGGCTTGGCGGCACTCAGCTCTCGCCAGGCTTGTGGTCGTGCTCCGAATTCCGAACTCCGTTCGATATCGATGACGGACAATGAACATCATGTACCCACTTGCGACGAGCCCCTGCCGACGGCCTGAACTACCCACGCTAAGAAAGAAGAAAGTATATATTTATATTTTTAGGGCGACGAAGTCGGACTCTGCACCTCCTCGTGGTGTCGCCTGGAAACTCAGTTCGCTGAGGCCAAGCAGAGACGCAACCAGCCTTTGGCAAGCTACGGTACGTAGGTACCCCTTTGGAGGTCTGCGAGATTGGGGCCCTCGCCACCTCGCAGAGGAGCTACCTACTTCCTCTACAGGCCAGGCGGAGGAACAAAAGGTTGGCGGCGAAAAACTTGCGTTACCGGGAGATAGGGCAGACGAAGTCAACTACGAGTTGTCCCTGTATAACAGTACGAGGGCTTTTAAGCTCCCCAGTTATCTATATCTAGGAGGACGCTATGGGTTTCTGAGGTTGTTTTTCCGCGGTTTCGTGGTTTTTTCCTCAGTACTAAATCTTGTNTATAACAGTACGAGGGCTTTTAAGCTCCCCAGTTATCTATATCTAGGAGGACGCTATGGGTTTCTGAGGTTGTTTTTCCGCGGTTTCGTGGTTTTTTCCTCAGTACTAAATCTTGTGAGCCTCAGCCGACAATGGTTCGGGGTAGGGTTTAGGGCAAATGCGCTTGGAATAGTGGGCCAAACACCTCCGAGGACGATACTTGAAATAGCCAAGGCCGACAAAGGTCTTCATAAGCTCTAAGCTTGCATAGGACCTTTAAATAAACGAGAGAGAGAGAAAAAAAAAAAGAAGAAAGTCTCCCAGGACCCAGCGCGGTCAATCCTTCCTTGTACATACCACTTCTTGGCAAGCTGCTGTTAGTGCAGCCCACCAAACCACCACATAATCTCTTAACACACACATTACTC
>PYST01000490.1:0-10580 GCA_003049485.1 Ophioceras dolichostomum
ATAGAATTGTAGAGGCCGATGGTAAAATGACAGCGTATTGAAGCTCCTTTTTTTATGCGGGGACATTAATTTTTTGGGGGCTGAGCCTGGTACCCCACACTTTTGGGACCCCTCAACGCGAGCATCGGCTTTTCGCGGGGCGGGACTCGTGGCACCCAGCCTCAAGTCCCACCATACGAAAGCATCCGTAGAGAAAATTCCCACGCTGTTCCACGGAGCTTCAAAGACGTGAATGTTGCGATTCTCAAACAACCAAATCTTTTACAGTCAGGAGGCTGCTTGATTCATCATCGCGCCGGAACCTCTGGAAGAACCATGAGCATTTGCTGGAACTTCAGAAAGGGCCGGCGGCTTGCTCTTGTTGGCAAGGTCAAAGAAGCGTCAGAGCTTGTCAGGCGTTTTCCCCGTTTCGGCTTGGATGTTGGGCACGTGGGGCTTGGCGCAGATTTTTGCCGATTCCGGTAGTCCGATGAAAGGGCAATTAGTAATCGAGATCCGATCTTGTAGAACCCTGGTGATGTGGGTGCACGGGCCACACCTCGACTGTGGACGGAGGTCCCGATGCGACACGCGACGCGTCGAGAAACCGAGATGCCGAGGCGCGGGTCCTCACCGAAATCATCCCCGCCCGCCGCAAACCACACTTTGTCTTCGGCGGACTACTACATCCGGCACAAGAATCCACATTGTGTTCAAAAGGACCACTCAGCTCGCTCACCCTACTCTAGGTCTGTGCTGTCAGGTCTTACGGACCAGGCTCGCCTCATACGTGGCTTGAGGAGGGGCAGCACGATGGTTGTTGTCGAGGGTCTGAGATGGCGTTGTTCACGATCCCAACCACTGCACGGCTACCGGACACGCTGCGCCTGGAGGCAGACCACCCGGTAGTCGTGAAGCTGCTGAGCCGCCTCTCCAGGGGCGCGCTCCTGGCCTTGGCAGAACAATGGCTCAGCGAGGAGGACATCTCGCTCACTGCGCCGTATCTGCGGCGGCGGCGGCGGCGGCGGCAGCAGGACCGAGAGGACGAGGAAGAGGAGGAAGAGGAGTCGGATATGGGGAGCGTCTCCGACATCTTCGACTTCTTCCCGGCGTCGGGGTCGCTCGCGTCTCTCCGTGAAGTGTACAGCGAGCTCAAGAACTCCCGGGGCTCGAAGAGGGAGATCGTCGAGCGCATCCTGACGGGCGACTGGCGCCACGGCCTGACGCTGTACCAGCTCGCCACGGCGGACATGCAGTATCTGCACGACCGCCCGCTCTCGCAGAAGTGGTCCGCCCACCGCATCGTCCCCCTAAAACTACGGGCTGCGTCGGGTAACGGGGCCGGGGACGGGGACGAAGACGGAGATGACGTAGCCCAGGAGCCCGACAAAAAGTCCCTCCTCGTGCCGCGCTTCCACCCGTCCACCTTCCTACGCAACCTCCAGGCCCTCCTTCCCCCCGACATCAAGGCGCACTGCGCCCTAGAGCGCCACAAGGAGCTTCCCGTCCTGCTCCTCCGCATCTTCATATTCGACTCGCCCTACAACACCGCCCTCGCCAAACTCAACGACGGCGACGGCGGCGGCGCCAGCGCCGCAAACCTCGATGCCTCGCGCACCGTCTTCGTCGCCTTCCCCGACGCGTCTCCGCACGTGTTCATCTCGAGCGCCACGCAGCTTCTCCCTCCCAGCGGCGGCGGCGGCGGCGGCGGCGGCGTGAGTGGAGGAGGAGGAGGAGGCGCAGCGGCCTTTGTGCCCCCCTCACGGGGCGAGTCGACGTCCCTGCGCAGCCTCGTGATAGATGGCATCCCCAGTGCGCTGTCGCGTCCGCGCGAGCGCTACGCCCTGCGGCCGACGAGCCTGTCGACGCGCAACATGGCCGAGATGCTGGGCCGGAGGGGTGCGGGGCGCACGAACAGCGCGGGTGGTGGGTGGGGCGTCTACGCCGACTTGCGGAAGAAGGAGAGCCCGCTTGACACGGTGCTGCCTACGCCGCCGATGACGCCGGAGGAGTCGGAGGAGGATGGCGACGGGTTGGGAGTAGAAGGAGGAGAAGAAGAAGAGGAGGAGGAGGAGCGCAGGCGGAAGCAGCGGCAGCAGCAGCAGGGGTTAAAGAGGGTGCTCACTGTTGAGGAGCAGCGGGAGCGACGGGCCGCGAAGAGGAGGATGCTGGTTGCTAAGGGGCGGTTCGGGAACTCTGCCAGGGTCGATGATGGGCTGGGTGTCGAGAGGCTGGATGTTGTGATGCAAGACCCGTTCACAGCGGTGGCGAGACAAGAAATGCCACCGCCCACCGACGAAAGACTAGGTCGCTTTGATCCTCGCGGCGGTCACGGCGACGGAAGAGGACGGCGCACAACCCTCGACGCGGCCTTCCAGCGCGAGGCGGAGCTGCGCGAGGAGGACGGCGAGGACGACCCTAGCTCAGCTACAGCGGAGTGGCGTCCGGAGATCAAGCTGACCTTCCACGGAACGCACGTCTTTGCGGGGATCCGGCAGCTGGTTGAGGCTGGCGTGATCGATGGCGAGCGCATGCCTGGGTGGATGACGGGCGAGGAAGGGGTTACGATTGGGGCGGTGAGGAACGGGCGGATCAGGGGCCACAAGGGCTCAGGGCTGTAGAAGCCGGTCGAGGCGGGTGCTGCTTCCTTAAGTGATAACCAGGGGTGGCTTTGCTTGCTTTGCTGTGGGTGGCAAAAATTGCTGTCGAGGTTGCTACGTTATAATGCCGGCTTTGTATCTTTAGCTATTTACCGATGGGTGCGGGATGCAAAGCAAAGGCGTTTGGGGGATCCGGAGAGAGAAACGGAATCTTCTTGCAAGGGTATGAGATATATATACCCATGGTTCTTCTAGCTTAGGCATAAAGTCCAAAGAAAGGGACTAGGAGTGGGACTCGCATTACTTGCGTCAGAGCTTGCCTGCTTTCGCTCGTGTCTATAAATGATAACCAAATCCTTCTCGCGTCTATATGGACGATGGGTGGGAATAGTATTGAAAATCTCTCTATCCGTCGGATTATCATTTCTCGCCCAGTCCGAACACCTTGACAGTGTTCGCCCACGCCGCCTCGCAGACCTCCTCCACCGAGACGCCCTTGATCCCCGCGACGATGACGGCGACCCTCTCGATCATGCAGGGCTCGTTCCGGCTCTTGACCATGGCGCCCTCCTCCCACTTCTCTTTCTTCACAGACTTGAAGCGCTCTGGCACTTCGGCGGCTTTCTTCTGGGGCTTTTTCGTCTGCTGCTGCTGCTGTTGTGGTTGCTTTTTCCTCCGCGGATGCTGTGGCGTGCTCCTTCCGCTGCTGTCGTTCGGCGTGTCTGGAGCAGAGCTCATGACAGAGCTCCTGGCAGAGCTCATGGCAGAACTCAGCGCAGAGCTTACGGCAGACGCGACGGGTGGTGTAGCGGCCGCCACAGCTGTGAGAGCAGCCCGGCCCTCTTCGTCCACCTGAGCCTGAGCCTGAGCCAGAGTTTGGGGCTGGGCCTCAGCCAAGGCTTGAGCCTCAGCCTCGCGCTTGGCGTGCTCGACGAGATACTTCCAGCCCTCGTGGCTGGAGCGGATATCGCACCAGGGCCCGTCCGTCTCGATCATGAGCCGATCGAGGCGGATCTCCCGCACGACGTCGCAGTTCTCCACCGTCTTGAAGCTGCAGCCGTTGACGCCGATGTAGAGTCCCAGGTCCATCAGCTCGCGCGCCTCCTCGATCGAGCCGGTAAAGCTGTGCACCACACCGCCCTTGGCCAAACCCTCAAGCCTATCGCCGAAGCTGCGCTTCAGGGAGGACACGAAGTCGGCGTGAGCCGCGCGAGAATGCAGGAAGAGCGGCAGCTGGGCCTCGGGCGAGAGGGATGCGACGAGGTTCAGCTGCCGCTCGAACGAGTGCAGCTGGAGCACCCGGGGGCAGAAGTGCATCCGGTCGTAGTCGAGGCCGAACTCACCCAGCGCGACCAGACTGGGTCCTGCGTTGTGGATCATGTCGCGCAGGTCCTGGATGATCTGGTCTGACTTCTTCTGGTCGATCTCGTGTTCGTCATCGGCGGCCACCGGCTTGGACGGGTCCGGGTCGCAAGCCGCCGTGTGTTCCTCGTCCGAGGCTTCATGGTGGTGCGGGTGTGTCGCGCCAAAGATAGCACTTGTGCACGGATGGATTCCCGCAGTTGCATAGACGGTGTTTGCTGCGCTCAACAGATCGGGGCAGCAGCGAGCGATGGATTGGTCGGCGGGTCAGCGGGAGGACTCAGTCCCAAGTTCTACTCCTTTCCCTTTCTCTCATTTTTTTTTTCATTTTCCCTCTCCATTCTACTCTCTGTCAACCAGCTCGGGTAGGGGCTCTTGATCCTTACGGAACTCTTCGGCAAGTTTCAGGGCTTCCCTGGAGCTCCTGAAGCTTGAGCCGGTGACGATGAGCTTGGTGCAGCCAACTTCCTTGGCACGTCTGACCACTGCATGCAAATCATCCGGATGCCGTTGCTTGCCGTGATAGCGGCCTCTGAATATTGGGTCGGCCAAGTTGATACCGATCTGTCGAGGGTGTTGCGATATGTCAGTGCCGCTCAGGAGATTCATACATGGATGGGCGGGCATTCATGCAGGCCGTTGTTGGCCGGCCGCAGTCCGGGTCTCGCCTGCCGTCGCCTCCCGTTGGACGGCCGAGGCCTGGGCATTGGAGACAGGACGCGGCGCGATTGCACACCGCTAAAGTAGGTAAACGTGCTCGTCGCAAATTGGCTACGTCGGACATACATCAATATATCTCGGCCGGTATTGCATCTTTTGGGTTTCAGTTCCAGTCTCAGCGGGGGCGGAGCGCGAGTCCGAGTTGATGGTCGCCATGTTGAGATATCCGTGCTGGCTGCGCTGGCTGAGACACTGCTTCTGATGGTGGACGACAGACGAACAACCCAACTGGCGCAAACCTGATCGGCGCGAGAAAGAGCGCAGCGTTATGGCACAACCTTTGGGGAGCAAACAAATCTCGGGCCAAACGGGCATTCTATTCTCCAGAAATACTCCCCAGAACTCGAAAGAGTCATCTTGTTTGAGTCATCTTTGGGGTATCCGGATTGAAAAGATAGGTACCTGAGGTATTGGTTCTAGGTTGGCAGCCTGCTCTTGCACAAGTTCGCTTCAGGTGGATTGGGGGCGCTGAGGCTGACAGCTGTCTCCAGCTGCGCAGCTGTAAAACTTTGCTGCCAGTGTCAGTGCAGCTCCAGCGCCCGTGCAGGCGGCACCGTTGGTTGCCCGGCCGTGCGGCTTACAAATTTTGTTTGGAGCTAAAGTGGAAAGTGGGAAAATCGCGTCAGGGCGACGCGTTGCCTGGTGTAAAGTGGCACTGCCATTGACTTACAAGGGTGAGACGCGACTGGCCCCTCCACCTTATAACACCGTTCTTCACCAGCGTGCACCGCGATTCTGTTCTCTCCCTCTCCCTCTTTTTCTCTTCCTGCAACAAAACATCATCCCAACAATCACCATTGCCCAGCCGACAGATCTAGAAGTTGGAAGAGCTGCGCGAGTGTAGGACGATTCTTGCAGCAAGTCTTGCAGCTTCCATACCTCTCTGTTGCATGCAGGCCGGTGCAGCCCGTTCCCCCTTCCTCCCCGTCCTTCTCTTTTAAACTCAAACTTTCTAGATACCCCGCCGCCAGCGCGCTCGTCACGGCACATATTCGGCTCTTCCTGCGCCCGTACCCTCTTCCGTAGACTCTCAGACTCTCAAACTCAGCAACCGGTCACAATGTTCGTCCGGAAGCGAGGTAAGTCTTCGAAGGCCACCCTGAAATCACACTGACATCTTAAGGATGTCCCGCCTCGCCACCAATGCGTCTTGACTTGGAACTGACATGGCGCGTCTTGCTATCAGATGGTCGCCAGGAGCGCGTCCAGTTCGACAAGATCACGGCCCGTGTGTCGAGGCTGTGCTACGGACTGGACATGGAGCATGTCGACCCTGTTGCCATCACCCAGAAGGTGATCTCCGGTGTCTACGGCGGCGTGACTACTGTCCAGCTGGATGATCTCGTACGTCTCTGTTTGCTCCCTTCTCCCCTTTTGCCTTTCCTCTCCTCTACATCCCCCTCCCTCTCACCTCCCTCCCTTCTCCAGTCCCATATCCCTCCCCGATGGCAGAGCGAACCAACTTGGGAAACATGAGCGCTGGCTGACCTCACTTTCTACATCATAACCATATTCTAGGCTGCCGAGACTGCCGCTTACATGACGGTTACCCACCCGGACTACGCCATCCTGGCGGCACGCATTGCCGTTTCCAACCTACACAAGCAGACCAAGAAGCAGTGGTCGTCGGTGGTCAGCGATCTGTTCCACTATGTGAACCCGAAGAACGGGCGGCTCTCGCCCATGATCTCTCAGGAGACCTACGACTGCGTCATGCGGCATAAGGAGGACTTCGACTCGGCCATCGTGTACGACCGGGACTTCAACTACCAGTACTTCGGCTTCAAGACGCTGGAGCGCTCGTACCTGCTCAAGCTGGACGGCAAGATCGTCGAGCGGCCGCAGCACATGATCATGCGCGTGGCCGTCGGCATCTGGGGCGACAACGTCGAGCGCGTGATAGAGACGTACAACCTGATGTCCAACAAGTTCTTCACGCACGCCTCGCCCACGCTGTTCAACGCCGGCACTCCCCAGGCCCAGCTGTCGTCGTGCTTCCTGGTCGACATGAAGGACGACAGCATCGAGGGCATCTACGACACCCTCAAGACATGCGCCATGATCTCCAAGATGGCCGGCGGCATCGGTCTCAACATCCACCGCATCCGCGCCACGGGCTCGTACATCGCCGGCACCAACGGCACGTCCAACGGCATCGTGCCCATGCTGCGCGTGTTCAACAACACGGCGCGCTACGTCGACCAGGGCGGCAACAAGCGCCCGGGCGCCTTCGCCATCTACCTGGAGCCGTGGCACGCCGACGTGTTCGAGTTCCTCGACCTGCGCAAGAACCACGGCAAGGAGGAGGTGCGTGCGCGCGACCTGTTCCTGGCGCTCTGGATCCCCGACCTCTTCATGAAGCGCGTGGAGAAGAACGGCGACTGGACGCTCATGTGCCCGAACGAGTGCCCCGGCCTGGCCGAGTGCTACGGCGACGAGTTCGAGGCGCTGTACGAGAAGTACGAGCGCGAGGGCCGCGGCCGCAAGACCATGCGGGCGCAGAAGTTGTGGTACGCCATCCTGGAGGCGCAGACCGAGACGGGCAATCCGTTCATGCTGTACAAGGACCACTGCAACCGCAAGAGCAACCAGAAGAACCTGGGCACCATCCGCAGCTCCAACCTGTGCACCGAGATCATCGAGTACTCGGCGCCCGACGAGGTGGCGGTGTGCAACCTGGCGTCGCTGGCCCTGCCGGCCTTCGTCGACTACAACGAGGGCGTGTACGACTTCCAGAAGCTGCACGAGGTCACGCAGGTCGTCGTCCGCAATCTTAACAAGATCATCGACGTCAACTACTACCCCGTGCAGGAGGCACGCAACAGCAACATGCGCCACCGGCCCATCGGGCTGGGCGTGCAAGGCCTGGCCGACGCCTTCCTGGCGCTGCGCATGCCGTTCGAGTCGCCCGAGGCGCGCGAGCTGAACAAGCAGATCTTCGAGACCATCTACCACGCGGCCCTGACGGCGTCGTGCGAGCTGGCGCGCGAGCAGGGCACGTACTCGACGTACGAGGGCTCGCCCGTGTCGCAGGGCATCCTGCAGTACGACATGTGGCAGGGCGTCAAGCCGACGGACCTGTGGGACTGGGATGCGCTCAAGGCGCAGATCAAGGAGCACGGCGTGCGTAACAGCCTGCTGCTGGCGCCCATGCCCACGGCCAGCACGTCGCAGATCCTGGGCAACAACGAGTGCTTCGAGCCGTACACGTCCAACATCTACCAGCGCCGCGTGCTCGCCGGCGAGTTCCAGGTCGTCAATCCGTGGCTGCTCAAGGACCTGGTCGAGCTAGGCCTATGGTCCGACCACATGAAGAACCGCATCATCGCCGAGGGCGGCTCGATCCAGAACATCAACAGCATCCCCGACGACCTCAAGCGGCTGTACAAGACCGTGTGGGAGATCTCGCAGCGCACCATCGTGCAGATGGCCGCCGACCGCGGCGCCTTCATCGACCAGTCGCAGTCGCTCAACATCCACATGCGCGAGCCCACCATGGGCAAGATCACGAGCATGCACTTCGCCGGCTGGAAGCTGGGCCTCAAGACGGGCATGTACTACCTCCGCACCCAGGCCGCCGCCCAGCCCATCCAGTTCACCGTCGACCAGGAGGCCCTACGCCTCGAGGACACCCAGGCCGCCGCCGCCAAGGAGCGCACGCTTAAGAAGCGCTCGCCGCCCAGCGGAAGCTACATGTCGTCTCACCACCACTCGTCCGCCGTGCCGCGGCCGATGTACGCCAAGAAGGACTCGTCCAACTCCATCTCCGCCGCTGCTGCAGCCGCGACGGCCGTCATCGTCGCTTCTCCCACCACCGCCACCACCACCAGTGCGGCCACGGCGACGACGACGACGACGCTGAGCCCCGTCCTAACCGCCAACGGCATCCCCACCCCGAGCACCACGCCGCCGCCGCCGCCGTCCATCGCCTCGGCCGCCGCGTCCGTGGCCGGCTCGACCGCCCCGCCCAAGTCGGTGCCGTTCACGGCCGACATCGAGGAGGGCGACAGCCCCAAGGCGCTGCCCACCGAGCCGGCCAGGGAGCCCCCCAAGATCGAGGAGCTGCGCGACCCGGCCGCGGCGAAGGACCAGGCCGAGGACGGCGAGGACGAGAGCAAGATCCGGGAGATGGACATCTACTCCGAGGCTATGCTTGCTTGTGAGTTTTTTTCTCCTTACTCCTTTTGACAAGATGACATGATATGACAGTGCATTACATTACATTACATGAGGACAGGACAAAGGCTAACCTTGCGACAATTCGACGTGAATAAATAGGCAGTATCGAGAACCCTGAGGCCTGCATCATGTGCAGCGGTTAGGGGAGATGTGGAGGCAGGGAGAGAGAGTAGAGAGCAGGCCATTGTACTTGGCAGGCATCTCTTACAACGATGAAAGTGTGATGATGGTGAAACGTAATAACTTAGCGTTGTGAAATGCAACTTCATGGGTATATGGAAGGGATGGGGTAATTCTGGGTATTGTTATAAGGGGTCTTGCCGTCATGATCTTGGGATCTCTTTTTTCTTTTTTCTCATTCCCCGTTTATCTGTCCTGGCTTTTTCTATTCCGCACTCTCTCACAGTTTTAGTTAAAATGGCTTGAAGCCGCGCATGTGTTATTACTTTTCTGTCTTTCACAGTCAGTCTCTTAGCAGTCGGCCTTGAGTCCTCAGCCCCCAGTCTCTCGCGTTTTCCTTAGTAGTAACTAACATAGATGTATCGTCAAGTCTGTTGCAAAATGGAATATCAACTCAAAACTTACCAACTTAGTCTTTCGGTGTCTCAGGGGTTCATATTGCCGTACCGAGCGGGGACAGGCGCATGATCCACGTATAAGACATTCGCACTTGGGATATTCTCTTCACTTTGTTTTGGTCAAATATTTATCTTTTGTTGAGAAGATGCAGATGTGGAGTGTGTTTGTTTGTTCCTCGAGATAGCAAGTCAGATGTTAAAACACGCGTTGGGCGCGTGATCAATATGTGTTGCTCCCAGCTAAGAGACAGGCCATCACGTTTCTGAATCCTCCTCCCTCAGGCAGAGAGAGGTAGTAGCCACTCGTTCGCCAACGCCATACGACCATCCATCCATCCTCATCCAACCACCAGCCAGCCGGTTCCTGGTTGAGGCTGTCCATCCGTCCAGCTCATTCTCATCCGTCAGTCCCAATCCAATTCATCCATCCGGACAGCCAGTCAGTCCAACGTTCACCCCTACCCTTCCATACCTTCCATCCCTTCTAGCTCCTTCCCTTATCTCCAGGGGCGTGCACAAACCACCAGGCAACCCAAAATCAACAAGAACAAGCCCGACAAAACAAAGCACCCACCCATCATACCCCTGCCAAATTAAGTCAAGATAATCCTCCATTATTGCGATGGGTTGGCTGGTGAAAAGGGGGACAAGAAGCAGAGAAGAGCCAGCCCAGCAAGCCAAGCCAAAGACAGGCAGACAGGCAGGCAGGCGATGCGCTAGGGAATCCAAGAAAAAAAGAGAAAAAAAATCCGACCCAGAAAGCTTCCAATATCCTGACTTCCATAGTGGCAAGAAAAAAAAAACACCATCGTTTCCCAGCCAATCCTTCATTCCCCTCCGAGTTCATGACGCATATACCAAATACCTATCATGATGCATAGTTTGTGTTGTGTTGTTAAAAGTTCTCAAGTTACCACCACCCTTCCAGGCAAGGCAACAAACCGTCGGCTTGGATATGAGTTTCGAACAGAAGGAAAGAAGAAGAATTGTGAAACATGGATGGGGTTTGGTAAGTTTGCAGACAAAAGATGTTTTGATGTCAAAAGAGCCGCCCAAAAACCCTTGTCCCTGAAAGATCCAATATCTATAAGTGCTAGGTAGGCAGGGAAGCAAAACGAAAAGAAGAAAAGAGGAAAAAAAAAAAAAAGGGGGGGGGGGGGGG
>PYST01000490.1:10588-22964 GCA_003049485.1 Ophioceras dolichostomum
AAAAAAAAAAAAAAGGGGGGGGGGGGGTGTTAAGCCGCCTATACCAGTTCCGCTGTGTACAAAGAACAAAAGAAAAGAGACGACATGCGCCGGTATCTAGGGGAAGACGAAGAAGATAAGAGAATATAGAAAAAAGAATAGCAAAAAAAGAAGAAAGAAAAAAGTGAGAGGGGTATAGAGAAAGAGGAACAGCAGCGCTTGAGGGCCCCGAGTTGCTCTACACCGAGGCAGAAAAACAACCAGGGACCGTGATTCCGACCCAATGAAGGGACGGAGAAGGAAGAGACGGAGGCCATAACGACTGCTCCTATCCTGACGTATAGCGCTGGAGTGGGGACGAAAAGCGTGTCAAGCCCCTAATGGTGGACAGATCGTGTGGAGAGATAAGAGCCTCGCTGGCTGGTGGAACCCTCGCGTGTAGGTGGATTGGACGATAATCCATTCATTGTGCGTGTACACGAATTGCGTGTGCTGCGTTGATTGTTGAGCGGCCATTCATCATCGGTTGGTCAAACCGATCGTGGTATTTTCATTCATCCGTGGACGCCACCACCGCTCGAATAGGAGTGGTAGAAGAATCAAAATGAATGAAGAAAGCAGAAGGCCGACCAATATGCAAAATTGAGTATGCAAAAACAAACACGAGTACGTGCTCCAGCTAAGGCGCATTAGACAAAGAGAGGAGGAGAAAGAGGGAGAAGACAAGTCGAAGCAAAGGTATTCTCAACAGTCAGCCCTCGTCGCAGTGAGCGCCTCGCCATTCAAGTCGACCTTCTTAGCCGTCTCGGTGCTCCCGATGCTCGTGTTCGTGTCTCTCCTTCGTGCCGCAATTGCCAGGCTGCCGGTGGGCTGGTACTGATGATGAGGCTGCGAGTGCTGATGCTGATGATGATGATGATTATACTGCGGGTGCTGGTGTTGGTGCTGGTTCTGAGTGGTGTGGTAGTGCTGAGAGTGGTACGGGTGCAGCTGCGGGCTCCATGGGATGCCCTTCTTCTTAGACGTCATCATCAAGCCCTCGTCGCTGTCGCTGTCTCCATCGTCACAGTCGCTATTGGGAGGAGGGCGAGGCCCGCTCGACGTGGCAATGACGGGATGCAGCGCCGCCGCAGCAGTGGCAGTGGCATTGGCAGCCGAGGAGGAGCCGCCGGCGATAACCCCGCCGGCTCCGGCCTCGGTCCCTTGCTCGCCTTCCTTGCCGGAATCGAGACGCACAGCAATGGCGTCAAGGTTGTCCAGGTCCGGCTGGTCGAGCGGGAACTCGCCCACCGGATCCTTGGCAGGGGCAGGCGGAGTGAGCGAATCCGTTGTGGCGATGAGCGCCGAGGATCGGTCACTGACTACACCTGGATTGCCCAGGAAGTCGCCCTCGACGTCCGCCGACACCGAGCTAGCGCCGCTGAGGAGTGCAGGGAGCGAGGGATCTGACTGAAAGGCGAGCATCGCCGCAACGGCTTCGGAGGCTTCGCGCGAGATCGGCGCCGATCCTCCTCCACCTGTGTGGCAAATGGGGCTTGCCACGACGCTGGGACTAGTCATCGGTGTCGCGATAGCCCTTAGTGAGGTGAAGCTTGAAGAAACCGCCGTTGACATGGTTTCCTCCCTCGAAGGAGGTTGCTGGTACTGCGACTGTGAGTTCGCCGACTCATCGTCGTCACCGCAGCCACTTGGGGATGTCGGGCATGCAACATGACCGGGATCAGTTTCTACCGCCGTACGGATGGCAAGGTGCTGGTTGTGTCGTTGTTGTCGCTCACTCTCGTGTCTTCCGTCCAAGGCCGAACCGTCCGCAAGAGTCCCTGATGGGGTGGCCGTTGACGAGGTAGAGACGAGACCGGCTTCGATCCGATATGCGGTCGAGGGCCGCTCGTCCATATCGACCATAGACCGCCTCTTCTCCTGGATGTTCGTGTCAGACTTCGGGTGCGCGAGCCGGTACGCCGTAGCCAAACGAGGGAAGAGCCCAGCGGAGGGCTCGATTTGGTTGGAGTAGCTTGAGAGAGCTGCTCCAAGATCCACCGACCGTACCGGCCGGGGCGATCGAGGTGGCTGCTGTACCGTGCCAGGGACCACTGTGACACTTAGGCCAACCTCTGCCTTCGCGTGCTTGTCCGCGTGTGGAAAGACTAGCCCAGCCCGGTCCAAGGATCTAGCACGGGACGACGGGCCATCAAGAGTCGCGGAGGTCTCGCGTCCAGTCCTGCCGTCCGTGTTCACTCCAGCCCCTATTTGTTCCCGACTTTCCCTGGGGATGGGGGAGGGTGGGACCGTCTGAGACTCGTGCGAACTGTGGGTAAGGTTGAGAAAAGACCTCCCGATGGAACGGAGAGACGCGTGCCGAGGCAGCGGTTTTTGAGGGCCGTCAGATTGGGTTTGAGGTTGTGTTTGCTGCGTTGGTTGTTGTTGTTGTGGTGGTGGTGGTAGGAGTGGTAGGGGTGGTTGTTGCTGTCGTACACGCTGCACGTCTTCTGAGGGAACTATGCTCGGAGTTGGGCTGCGGGTGACCGGCGAGTCTTGGGGGGTGTGGGAGACGCTCTGTGACAGTGGATGGTCGACGGGAGCAGCGGCGGTCGGCATCTGTGTTACCGTCGCAAAATAGTCATCGCCTCGGATGCTTTTGCGCCGGGCGTCGCGAAGAGGGTTGGCCGAGGGCGGATTGGACAGGCTGTCCCTGTCTTTGTCCCAGTCCCCCACCGAACTTGTTGCGCTGCTTGGCGCTCGCCGCCGTGAGGATTCCTCCCGGTCTGTCCGGTGATGGATGACCTTCCCAACAGCCTTCTTGACAGCGGACCGTGCCCTCTCGAGGAAGGTGAGCGGCACAACGGCGCGACCAATTTCCTTCTCGTCGACCTCGATCGGCCTGCCAGACATTTTGCGGGACGGGTCCGTCTCGTCCATCCAGCTGTTCAGGTTGGAGATGCCCTTCACCAGCCAAGGATGGCTCTTCACGGCGGGCAGCCGAATGCGCTTTTCCGGATCCTTGATAAGCATGCGCCACAGAAGGTCGTGCAGGTCGTCGTCGATGTTTTCGTATGAGGCATCTTCGTCATCCCGGTAAGGCGCCATGTTGCCCCGTTTAAACAACGATATCTTAGACGGGTCCGTGAACGGGAACACTGGTCGAAGGCGCCGGCGAGGGATGTAGACGTCTTCGGTGGCGATCTTGCGGAACATGGAAAACTCGTCCTCGGCTAGGAAGGGGATGCGAGCAAAGATGATACAGTAAAGCGTGACTCCCAGCGACCAGACGTCAATCTGTTCCGAAACCCTCGGCTGCGGCTGGTCGCCGTCAGCGTAGCAAAGCTCCGGCGCAAAGAAGGCAGGGGTGCCAACGGTCTTGGCCAGTTCACGGTCATCGTCGAAGTCCAAAGCCTCCGCCTCGGAAACGAGCTCGACAGGCTCACCATCCCGAACCGGTCGTCCAAAGTATGACACGCCGAAATCCGAGATCTTGACCTGGTGTTCCCTCGTCCACAAAAGGTTGGCAGGCTTGATGTCACGATGCACAACTCCGTTGTAGTGCAGGTACTCCAGCCCCAGAACCGTGTCCCGAAACGCCGACCTCGCCTCGTCCATCGTGAAACATGGGACGTACGAGAAGTCATCACCGAACGGGTCGTGTGCCTGCGTGCCAAAGTCCACTGAGGACATGTGCGAAATGATCGAGTCCGCCATGCTGGGGGACCGCGCTCTCATCGCCATCGCTTCCTCCGCGCCAGGGCCGGAGATGGTGCCCTCCAGGGCGGAGGGGGAGGCCTGGTCTGGTCGGATCGGGGTGGGATTCTCGATGCGGCTGTTGCCGTAGGCGTCGGACACGAGAGTGGTGAGGTCGGGCTCTGACGGGTGCGACGGCGTGTCGACCCTTGAAAGCGACATCGCCGACTGGTTCCTGGAGGGTGCCTGCGACGTGGTCCGAGATTCGGCCTGAAATGGGCTGCTCCCCACCACTGGGGCGTGAGGCTCGGGTGCGTCCAAGTCCTCGCGGAAAGGGCCGTACTCGAGGCTCCAATAGAGCGGGTTCCCGGTCCAAGCTTCAGAGAAGCTCTCCTTGTTTCTCGCCCGCTGGCGCTTGAGGCTCTTCATCATCGACTTCCGTTCGAGGTGGCGCATGTAGTCGTCCTCAGCGGCAGTGAGGGGCTCCCCCCGCTGGCCCCTTTCGTACCGTCGGCGTTCCAGCTGGCAGATGTGCGGGAGGCCCTTCTTCCTCCAGGTCATCTCGCCCAGCTCGACGTGCTCGAGGACCATGTAAATCTTCTTAAGTTCTGGGTCATCGATCACCTCGAGGAGCGCCACAACGTTCGGGTGCCGAATCTTCTTCAAGATGGCGATCTCGCGCTTCGTGTTCCGCTGCGGGTCCTCGGCGGTGACCTTTCCGAGTCTTCGCTTCTTGGAGAATCGCGGGATGATCTTGATGGCCACCATCTCGTCTGTGTGGAGGTTGCGAGCAAGCTTGACCTTGCCATGCTGGCCACGTCCGATCTCCTCCCTGACCTCGTACTGGTTGATGTGCTTGCGGCCCGTCGTGTAGTCCCGGTCAACGTTCGCAGTGTACGTCTCTCTGACTTTGCGTGTCTGCAGCGGATGCAAGAAGGGGCTATTCTGGCCGTTCTGGGCATGCTGGCCTGACTGGACGTTCTGGCCGCCGGGTGTCGGCGCCGGTGAGGTGCCTTCGGACATGGCATGTTGAGGCAGGTTCATGTTCAGACGTGACACCGTCGGGCTGAACAGGCCGGGTGACGACACAGGCGTGCTATTGGCCGTCCTCTGCGGGATCGGAGACGGTTGTGGCGGTTGGATGTGTTGCAAGTGTGGATGTCGCGACGACCGTGGCGGTGGATTTGGCTGCTGATGAGGCTCCATGGCGGTCACGATTATGTCGGCGGCGACTCGACGCCGACATGCTGTGGGGGTTGGCGGAATAACCTCTCCCTCGAAGGGAAAGGCAAAAGCAAGTGGGAGAAGATGAAAGGAAAGGAGAACGGAACGGGAAAACAAACGGTTCCCTAATTAATTACAGGTACATGGTCGCCGTTGAATTGGAAAGCAAATAAAAAGTCTCGCCCCGAGGCGAGCAGGTTGAATCGGTCGAGTTCGAGTCGATCAGTCGTGTCTATCGAGTGGTAATAGTTCAAGTGTATGTACGAGTGGTGCTGTAATGCTGTGGGGTGGGGAGTGGATTGGTTTTGGAGGTCTACGAAAGAGGCGGCGGCGGCGGGACCGGACGCAGGCAGGGCCACGAACAAAAAAAAATTAGAGTAAAAATTTAGGGGGTCGTCCGCGGGCAAGAGCGGATGCGGCGGCAACCACTAGGAATCCAATCGTGCAACGACTGGAAGAGGCAACGCCGCAAATCGGACACGCAAGACAGCAACAAAAAAAAGCTTAAATCTTTCTCTCTGTATTCGAGACTTTCCTCCGCATAACTCAATTGCTCAGATTGGTATTGTTGGAATTCCCTGTGGAATACGAGCGAAGAAGGTGAACGAACATCTGTCACTCAGAGAGTGAGAAAGAGGCAGCAGCAGACGGCGCGAGCCACTCAATCACTGCCAACAAAAAGCAAGATCGATGGATGGGGACTGGAATACGGTGAAAGGACAGGGCATGTGCATGGGTGATAGCGGACGGGCCAAGACTCAACCAAGACTCACCCAGTCACCCAATGGAGGAATATGGAAAGATGGAGGGGCGATGGCGCAGAAACAGCCAGATGCTGAGGCCAGCGACTGACTTGACGTATATGGGTGGAGCACGCAGGCGTTGCAGCTAAAGAGGGCCAGGTGCAGGGGTTCCTCGAGCCAGGGGGTCAGGCTTATCGCGGTAATCCAAGGACTCACGGCTGATTGGCCTGAGAGTGTTTAGGATGTGGAGTCCGCCGGTTCTTGATGGCGCTGCTGGACGGATGGATGCGTCGACTCAACTGTGGATCAGCCTGAGGGCACGGCCTGAGAGGGGACAGTGGACCGGGGGACATAAAGCCAAAAAGCACAAGCAAAACTGCAGGGGATATGTTACGGATCACTTCTCTACGACGAGAAATATCACACACAGAGGCACTCTTGTCTTTCGCGTGTCTGGCTGTATGTACCTTGGCAACGCAATTCGATATTCGATTTTTGCCACATTCTCTTTCCTGTCTATCATATTTCGCGTGATGGAGCGCCCGCGTCTGTGTGTCCGCCAGCTATTTCGACTTGCGACGGCCGCCATCGGCTCGCCGTGCCTTCCGCCACTAGTGGTACTTGCTAGGCAGCGCGAAACGGCCTGGAGAACGAACGCGGAAACCACAAGCGGAGGTACCGGTACATCCATCCCTTGGAGAGACACATCAATGTCTTCCTTTGTTCAAATTGAATCAAAGTACCCGGTATATAGGGAACACCTACCTCCTATGTCAAGAATGAGAACTGAGAGAGACTGAAGGAAACAAGGTGATGACAATTATCAGCCCAGGCAATTGGTCGAAGTGAGCGTTGTTGTTGATGAGAAATGCACGTTGGCTATGCCGATGGCTCTGGGTCGTGGCGATCAATACAATTGAAAGGTGGTGAGGTACGAACACACGGGAAATAGACCAGTCAGCCCAGGGGTCCCAAGCACATCACACGAGCTGGGACATCGTTCCTCGTTTCTCGATTCCATGGTTGAAAGATGGTGATGACGCCGGGCGGTGGCTTGTCCATGGCTTGTGATGGGGAATTCTGCGAATCAATACTTTGTGCCTTCGCCCGGGCAGAGCAGTGATGGTTCTCCCAATCTGGACAGATGCGTTCCTCCCAAGTCAGTGGTGCGTCTTCCGCGCAACTGGTACAGCGCCTTCTGGAAAGTCCTCGGTGCCGAGAAGAACAACGATACACCATCTTCTTCTTCTTCTTCTTCTTCCTTCGTCTGGGGCGTCTTCCATTCTTTTTTTGGCCCATCAATGAAAAAGTGACGGGCAGACGCTATCGATACCCGCCCGCCTGCCCTGTATGTACGACAAACCGTCGGACGTCGAAAGATGCTGGTCGAGACCCTTCGAAAAGTTCTTTCTTGTCAGGGGCTGGCCTGCACAAGATTCGATGCTTTATCCTGGCCCCGTTGTACCAGAAGCAAGAAGAGCCTGGCTCCTCAGGTCCAACTGAATCGCACACAACGTGCCCTCATCGAGGAAGGCTTGAGTGATCGACGGGAGCGCTAGTTGGAGCCTAGGATGCCAGAGCAGGAAAACGTCCTCAACAAAGTCCCATTCTTCATCAGGAATACCTGCACAACCAACGGCCAATCGCAGGGAGCACAGTCCCAGCAAGTGAGCAGGCTCGCAGACCACGAAACAGCCTCCCTGCAAGTTGGTTGTCCTCATCGCATGGGTGCTGGCAAGCCCGGCGGCTTCCTGCGGCTGGACAACATCGAGAGTGAGACAGTGTGTGGTGAAGGGAATCGGGAGTTCCCTGTGCCCCATGTATCGATACCTGACAACATCCAAACATGTTAAAGTTCCGCGCCGCAAGCTAAGACTAGCCCAGAAGCACGGGCCTGGAGCAGGACCAAGCATCTGATCTACACAGAGTACGGAGCACTTCGCGACCCGTCATCACTCACGCTTGACCGGTTTAGAGGGCCTGCCTGTCCCATTTTGCCTCCTATTTTGCCCCCTCCTTTCTTTTCTCCTTGTAGTGACAAATTGTTGTGACCCATGGTACATGTGTACCATTCCACACAAAAGAACATCCCCCCATGATCCCCAGATATTATCACTATCATCATTATCATCATTATCATCATCCACTCGAGCGGGGGGACCTGACTGTGGACCGCTCCGCTCCCCCCCCTCTCTTTTTCTCTCTTCCCTCCCTCACTTCTCGCCCCTGTGGCCTGGACCTGGGTCTAGATTTTCACGAAGGAGCAAACACGCCTTTGAAACCCGATCTGCGGATCTCGCGAGTCGCCGGGGGAGGGGCACGCGGCATTATACCAGGTCCAGGGCACCATCACGACTGTGATAGACAAGGATTCTGTTTCTTCTTCTGTTCTGCTCGTCCGTCCTCGAATCTCGAAACGGCAAAGACTAATCCCCTCAAAGACCAGAAAAATTTTCAGTTGCAGTGTCCTTCTTCCCTTTGCAGCTGCAATGTACATACTACACACATGCTGACATGCACTGCATCAACGGAGTACAGCCGACATGGCAAGCATGGCTGGCTGAAAAAGTTGTGGCTTGCCTCTAGCGTCGCAGGAAGGTGGGAAGGAAAAGGAGCCCGAGGGAGAACGCAGGACGGTCCAGAACGTCCCATCATCAATATGGGCACACTCCAGACAGCCCGCCCCGGATACTAGCGGACGAATCGAATCCTTTTATATGGGGGAATGGGAAGGTCTTTTTTATTCGCTCCCCTCCCCCTCATGTTCTTATCTGCAGCCCATTATTATGCATTATTATGCCTGCAACAAGTGAGGGAAAAAAATTTGCTCGTTGCCCTCGAGCCCAGTTTACTATGATACGCTCCAGTGGGAGCAATGAATAGAAGTAAGAATTGAAAGAAAGAGACATGCACAGGATCTCAGGGTCATTGGCAATTCGGCGGCGGATGGGAACGAACCAGCTTGGGCTGTCCCTCCGTCTTCCCCTCCAGCGAAGCAGCACCCTTGTCCCCCCCTCTCCCCTTGCCTTGGGGGATAATAGAACCCAGCCAAAGGGCTGGGTCAGGATGTGATGCACGAAAGCTCGCGCTCGTCACATCTCTAGCTCCATACCAGCGCAACGGGATGGGCTAGCTTCGGAGGAGGGAGGCAAGGAGGGACCTAGCATGGCAAGCAGGGCACACACGCCTTACCTTCCTTGTCCTAGGACGAGACGCCCGCCCATTATACTGGGATGAACCTGGTGTGCACAGCGGCGGGCGGGCGGTTGGTTCCCTGCCGCATTCTTGCCATTCAGCGTACTGTCTTTTCCTCCCCCCTTACCTTTCTTTATCTCGGTATCTCAACATTTGTGCCCTTTCCCTTGGCCTTAGCTTGGCCAGCCAGCCGGCTTTCCGAGCTTTCTCGCTAGTGCTGGGCGGATGGACCAGTACGCTGCCATCCGTTCCATTCCCCCCTTTTTTTTCTTTTTGAGTCCATCCACCGTTTTACGAAAACTGTATCCTGCCGTTCTGCATCATCCCGCCATAACTACATACATACACAGGTAGTTGACTCCTTGCTTGCGCTCGAGAACCGAGCCGGACAGTAGCAGCAGCAGCGGGAGGGATATGCAGGTAGAAAGTGGTAGCAAGCAGAAACAAACGGGACGGACTGGAAGCCTGGCGGCTTGCCTGATCGGGACTCCGCGTTCGAAATCTCCAAAATCTCCAAATTGGATGGAGGGACGACACAAAAGGAGAGCCGAGATAGTGGTGAGCGACAGGAAATTTGAGAAAAAGGAGGGTGGTGAGAGGGAGAAAGAGAAGAAAAAAAATTTTGGTGCAGCACCTGCACCTGCAGGTCGTCACCTCCGAGGCCAGCCGCTCCCTCGGTCTCCAACACACACATTCACACCCCTGTCTGCCCGTTTCTCTGGATGATGCTGCAAGGCATCGGCAGCCACCAACACCCGAAGACAGGAGGCAGGCTGAAAGGAAGAGGAGTGGAAGAAAAAGGGGGATCCACGACGTGCAATAATGCAATAATATGTAAGCAGCAAAACGGAGAGGTACGAGTGCAAGTCCTTTGCTTTTTCGGCTGCTGCTGCAGTTGGAGCGAGGACCACGCGTGCCAGCCAACATGTATGTAGAGATTATTGCAGGTTGTTGACCCTGAGGTGAGGTGAAGCAAAGTCGGACGGAATATTGATTGTTGTTCAGGTATAGGTAGGTACCTTGAGTTATGGGAAAGGAAGCACACTTCTTTGTAGTGGATCTATTTCCCCCGGAATCGACCAGCAGCAGCTCCATCGTGTTTCTCCTCTCCTCGTAGGTAGTCCTCCTCCACTTCCCTTTGATCTCCACACGCTCTCGTGCGTGCCCTCACTGCTGCCCTCACCACCCTCCGACCCCATTGCCAATATGCAAGCTCCTTTGTGTCCCTTTGGCGCCCGATCTGTCGCAGTGTCACTTTCACTCTTTCTTCTCTTCGACTCCTCATCCGCCTCCTCTTTGGTTAGCTGGGTTGGAGGGATCGAAAAGAGTCGATGATCAGTCCAGTTCCCACACCACGCTATAGCGAATCCTCCTTCCATCACACTGCAGCAAGCATGTCGGTTGATTATATCACTCCGCATTTTTTTTCTGAGCTGGCTGTTGTGTTCCGTACGTTGTAGGATGAGAATATTTTTCTTCTCTCCCCCTCCGTGGCCGCGTCTTTGAACGATCTCTTTGGGCCATTATCCGCGTTAAGCGGCTGCTGGATGCGATCGATGCGTCTTCTTTTCCCCTCACCTCCCTCCGCCCTCACTCCTCACTCAGTGAACGCAGTGACCGACCTCACCTCATCAACCGCATTAGAGCATCAACCAATGTCACGGAGATGTCAACTTTATATACCGGTCACTTGTAGAGCCAAAGGAGCCATGCATGTCTCTATTTATTTCCCGTTCACGTATATCCCAGTCATCAGCGAGAGTATCATTATTTGATATTCTGTACTATGTATCTTCTTCTTTGGCACGGACAGCCCAATCCCCTCTCCACCCTGCTGTTCCTTTCAAAGCAGCTCAACTCCGCGACGGCCTGTGTGGCTGCCTCTTGAAATACTTCGGCGAAGCGAAAGTGAAATGTGATATATCAGATTTTGCAGCTCTTACCTACAGGTACAAGGTATTGAGACTCTGCTTATCTGTGATTGGGGGCGGCAAGGAAGACCCACCGTTTGGCCTTTCAAACAAACCCCTCCCGTCCTTTTTCTTTCTCAAGAGTCAAGACGACCTACGAACGGTCCGTCTTTTCTGTCATGCCGTCCCGGTCCAGCGTCAGGTACCACCACCGTTCGTCATATTCGCAAAAATACGGCGCTGGCCGTTTTCGTCACGCGTCCACCGCACTACAATACCCGCCAACGAATGGCCGACGCGGGCTGTCTGACTGGTGGCTGGCCCATGCTTCTTTTCCTCTTGTCTCTTTCTTCCCTTCTTTTTTGTTCGTTGGTCGTCCACTTTTGGTTTTAATATAAGATATGCTATCTTTGTGTCACCACCCCGACAAAATGAACGGGCGATATCGGGATGAGGAAGTCATCCATCTAACCCCCTTACGTACCGTGCCGTACGGTTCCCCGTCTGGAGACGGCTTGCGATTGAGGTTTTGGGGAGGGAGCGAGCGAGCGAGCCTCTGCCATCTTCGATCTATCAATGTCACTCCCGCCACCACCATGAAGAAAGTGTGCCGTCTTCGTCACCACTGTATCCCAACGGCGCTGGTTCAATATGTGCCACCCCTTTTATTGCCCGCTAATAAATAAAATACCGCCTAGCCTTGATTCTCAGCTGCAACCATGGTATGATACCCTGTGTGATGCGTTTTTTAGGAGTCCCCCGCACTTTAGGCCGGATGGCGGCGGCAGGATGTTTGGAAAACGGCCTCCTACAAAGAGTAGGCACCTACAATCCTTGTACAGAAGAGGAAAGCTGACCATCCATCTCGATTAATCTTAAGCCGTGTCTTGCCATCATCGTGTGGGACGTAGGCGGGTAGGCGGCGGCGAGGGAAGAAGACTGTGTGGCCGCCCGCGCCCCAGACCAGCTGAGCCGTTTCGCAACCCCCGAATCCTGTGTGATAGAATTGATGGAGGAGGGGTTACGAGGTGAGGTTAGACCCCAAGAGAGGAGGGGAGGGTGAGGGGCGCAAGCTTGGGAAAGATGCGGAGGAGGATCGCGGTCTTCTGACTGGTCGGTCCAAATTTTTGGTCCCAACTTAGATGGCGCCGTCGAACTTTCTGATGCCTCCGGGACGTAGACAACCCCGAACGGACGGCGGCGTTTCCGACTACAAAGTCCAAACCCGAAGGCGGAAGAGTTGGAAAAAAGGGGGGAAAGCGAAGCCAGAGAGTTGTCTTGGTAGGTGAAGTAAGTGAGGTAGGTTCAGCTGGGAACGGCGCTTCGAGTATCCGATGATTACCTCTCCCTGACTCCTGCCAACCAACCTCTTGAGGCCACCTGCCTCGCCAAAAAGAAAACCATACCATACCAGACGCGTAGGCGCAGGCAGCCACAAGCAAAGCCATGATCCTTTGCCCCTTCTGAAGGAGGGTGGTGAGGTTTTGGCTGAAGAGAGTTAGACGCATCGTAGACTTTGACGGAGGTGATGGTGAGGACGGGCGCTGATTCGTCGGGGCTGTACACCACCAGGGAATAAAGCAAAAGTATGGGGTGTGAAGGAATTGCACCGATTTGGTGAGCAGGGTGGTCGCCTCTCCGGTCTGGTCT
>PYST01000491.1:0-22942 GCA_003049485.1 Ophioceras dolichostomum
AGGTGCGTCCCAAGTCGAGGTGGTGGGGGGTGGGCCGGAAAAGTGACCGGATTGGTGTCCTGACCGGATAGGTGGTAGATTACGTTACTCCGGTAAGCTCCACTATCACTGATTAGGTAAGGGGCCAGACCCGAGCTCTGAGCGGATCCACTCTGGCAGCTCCGGGTTCATGCATTTCCACGGGTGGTTGCACACAGAGAATGCTTCCAGTTCAAACAGAATTATATCGACAGCAGTATGAGACTCCCTCAGCTCTGGGGAAAAGGAGTAATTGATTCCTGTTCAGACCCGACAAGATCATGGCCCAGCACCGGCTGGCTGTTCTGATCGACTCGACCAACATTTTGGACTACTGCGAGCTTAAAAATCTGTTGAATGATGGACTCTGAGCCAATGTCCGTGTATGGCTGCTGATAACAGCCTCGGGCTTTGCCTTAAAGTCGGTACTAGGTAGTAGCGAGCTAGTCTTCTCGGGACAGTGAGCCCGTCGTTTCCGTCCCGGGTAGTAGAGTTTCGTAAAGCTGTACAAGCTGGACTTTTTCTCTCATTTTTTTGCTACCTACCAACCTCCATGGTACAGGAGTGACCGATTATTGAGCTGTGCGAGAGCATACAGGTATTCAGAAGAGCTGGGTGAGGAGGCTAACAGAGCTTGGTGAGTGGCTCCCTCCAACCCAAGTCACAGTTCAGTAACTGCTCATAAAGCCCGCGGTATATTTGTACCCATTCTGACTGAGCGGTCAGTTCGGTCGCCATCTTGAGTCTTCTGTCGTCGATCTGCCGATTCACGGAGACGGGAGAGTCAGCATGACACGGTAGAAATTCTGTCTTCGCTTTTGACTTAATGGAAATAGTCCTGCTTCATTCAGAGCTCATATCGATAAGGTTGAAAAGTGGGGTTCATTGAATAATTTGTATCACGTGCGCCGAGCCTCTCCTTAGTCATCACCACACAACTAGAATTTCGAAAAAGAGGAAGGAGAAATCCACACATCACAAACCGCAATCAGGAACCCCGAGCAGCAAGATCTTCCACTGTTCGCCGGCTCCGCCACCACCCTGGACATAGCCGTGTACTTTTCTTCCCGTGAGTGCCTCTCCGAATTCCACATGTCAATCATAATGTGTCGTCTACCCGTCGCTCTCACTAGTCATATCACCATACTCCTGGTGCCCCTCAACTTTCACACGCACGCGGTGAAATGCTGACCCCCTCGACTCTCCGCGTCTAGCAGAAGACCGTCAATATGGCGACCGAACTCACCGTTCAGTCGGAACGCGCTTTCCAGAAGCAGCAGGCCGTTTTCCTCAACTCAAAGAGCAAGGTCAAGTCGACGAGGCCTGGCAAGGGCGGACGCCGCTACTACAAGGATGTTGGCCTGGGTTTCCGGACTCCCAAGACTGCCATTGAGGGCCAGTACATCGGTATGTGACAGGATGCGACGATTTTAGGCTCGGGGAGCAAAAAGGGGCATGACGGAAGGGGACACGGCGGAAAGGAACGTAGGGGATGGGGACACGGCGAGCGATGGCCGGGTGACAAGGCCGCCAACGGGGAGAATCGATTCTCGACGCGCCGTTCCTGTTTCGCGACATCCGCCGCATACCAACGCAGCTAGAGAGGTGGTGTGTGTGCTTGCGATCGGGCTAGGCGAAGAAAAGATCGAGCGACGCAATGCGGAGGGTAGACTGTTTGTCGCTGTGACGGGCCAGAGAGATGGTGACGGAAGGAAGACGACAACAGATGAACCTGGGAGGTAAATTGAGCTAACCTCTTTTGTTTTTCGGACTCTAGACAAGAAGTGCCCCTTCACCGGCCAGGTCTCGATCCGCGGCCGTATTCTGACTGGCACTGTCGTCTCGACTAAGATGCACCGCACTCTCATCATCCGCAGGGAGTACCTGCACTTCATCCCCAAGTACGACCGTTATGAGAAGCGCCACAAGAACCTCGCCGCCCATGTCTCCCCGGCCTTCCGTGTTGAGGAGGGTGACCAGGTTACGGTTGGCCAGTGCAGGCCTCTGAGCAAGACAGTGAGTAGCACTTCCTATCCCCTGTCGAGGGACATCCGAAGATCTGCTCTCCCACCAGGTATCAGTGCTGACGGCGAACTAATTTGTCCAGGTTCGCTTCAACGTTCTGCGGGTGCTGCCGCGGACCGGCAAGGCCGTCAAGTCTTTCACCAAGTTCTAAACATGGGGTATTTTGGGGGCTTGTTTTTCTATTTGGCATTCTTGGCGCAGTTGACTTTACTTTGCTCTCGAGGGCTCTCTCATGAAAATATGAGATCGACGGTCTCAAAACGGCTACCTGGTACCCGGCTGCTCTGGGCCAATGGAATCATGGCGTAGAGATAGTCAAATGAATGGAACTCTTTTGGGTCAAAATCCTCGCTACAGTGAATGTGTTAACCGCTAGAGCTTGCCCGGCAAACAATCTGCCATTCGGGCATGTCCAGGCTTGATGAATGTATTGTGTTTATTGCACGAAAGTAGTGTCTCCTGCGCGGCAAGTCCAAATTATGACAGCTTTGATGGAGGGGCGCGAGAGGTATCCTCAGCTGTATCCGATTAGATAAGCTGCGAAAATTAATTGTTAGCAGAACGACACCAAGGACTGCAACCCATCGAGAACTCTGATATATTCAACATCCTATCGATGACAGCTTGAAACGCGTGCCAATTCGCCTTACATCTCCGATGGGGTGGCTCGATGGTATTCTTGGGCAGAGCAGCAATGGATCGGACCCCTTGCAGAAGCTCGACCCCAAGCTGCGCGAGTTTCTCGAGAAGGAGTCGCCGGTGAAGTACAAGCCGGCCACCTCTGAGGCTCCACGACAAGACCAGGCGACTGGGGCACCCGCACAGCAGGCAACCGACAAGTCAACAGCAGCGTCGCAATCCGAGGCTGAGAAGCGCAATGCCGTTCCCAAGGAGTCGCTCTTCCAAGACGGGCGCTATGCCCACCTCTGGAAGAATTACCGGCCGCAGGCCGAAATCGAGCACGAGAACAAGAGCGACCATGAGAAGCTAGAGGACGTGATGGACGGGTTCAAGGAACGCAAGGCTCAAATTGGGCGGACAGCGATGGAGAACTGCGCTCTCGAGCAAATGGACTGGAACGATTGCATGAAGGCTGGCGACTGGGGCCAGAAGTTCACCATGTGCAGCGCCGAGGTCCGGAAGTTTGAGAGGTGCTTCACCATGCAATCGGTAGGGAACACCTCTGGCCCCTGCCTCCTTGGAAGAAGTTCTAAGCCTGGCCACTCGCTCCGCCTAGGCCAATGGTGTCAATGCATTGCTAACTGCTTCGCTAACAACAGCGCCTACTGAGGGCACTAGGATACCTCTCGTCTCCCGACCGGACTCAGGACGAGGTGATCCAGATGCACGCCGACAAACTCTACCACCGCATGCTCGAGCAGGAGGCCATGACAGAGAAGGCTAAGGCCGAGGGCGCGCCGGCTCCCAAATTCTCACCGCTGGTCACCCCGCCGCCCGCCGCTCAGGGCAGCCCCGACGAGTTGTGGGAGAAGGCCTCAGAGGAAGCGAAAAAGAGGTGGAAGCAGAGACTGGACAACGTGCCGCCAGAGGAGCGGGCCACTGAGGATGCGGCCATCAGAGCCGAGATGCGGGCAAGGGCCGAGATCGCCTCCCGCGTGCAGGTCATCTGGGACGAGTCAAGGAAATCGAAAGAGCAACGCAAAGAGGAGGGAAAGGAGACATGGGCGGACAAGATCTCTGGGCTATTAGGGGGCACAAATACTAAATCGTGATGACGAGACAGGCAACCGTCGGTGCTGCCCGATGTGAATCATCGCAGCAACCTGTGTACTCTTTTAAAATTTAACTGCGGGAATCTGGGTTCCGCTTCTGCAACATTGAAGCATGCTGTACTTATGTAAATGTGACATGAGAATAGGGATATATACGCTGCGTCGTCAAACGGCCGGAGACCGGCAACATCTCCTTTCTGGCATCGCCTCCATCTTCTCATCAACGACGGCACGAAAACAGAGTTCATCTCGCCTGGAGCACGGCCGCCGCCCTCTCCAGGTACGCGTTGAAATTCTTGACCTGGTCCAAAATGCCGTTCCCATGGCCATCGGCGCAGACCTGGTCTCCTACCCTACTGAGGAGCAGCTCCAGATTCCCGAGGTCCGCTTTCTTCTGTTCCGAGACTGAAAGCTCGGGGGCGGAACGGCCTTCCTCCACGGCGAGCTCGATGTCATGCATAGCGGAGGAAATTTGGATGTGACGCTGGGTGACGGGAGGGAAGAGAAAGGCAAAAGACGTCGTTAGAATCGGCATCGCGCGAAGATAACAGAAACAAGGTCAAAAAAGCACAAGTTTGTGGTCAGGACAAGCGTGATCCCACATACCAGGATCTCTGAGCTCTCCGCCTCGTGCTTCGCACGTAGGGCCTCCATGCGAAGAGCCACTTGAGTTCTCTCTTTGCTCAGCCGGAGGAACTCTTCGCGGAGACTAAGCTTCTCCTTCTGGGCAGCCCGCACGCGCTTTTTCAATATGTGGAGAGAATCCAACG
This sequence comes from Ophioceras dolichostomum, assembly GCA_003049485.1. NCBI lineage: Eukaryota > Fungi > Ascomycota > Sordariomycetes > Magnaporthales > Ophioceraceae > Ophioceras > Ophioceras dolichostomum. The sequence goes on from PYST01000491.1 coordinate 4,547, forward strand.
CAATCGTCTACGCAAGGAAGAATGCATGTGTTAGTTAGCGAGGACATGGCCCAGCACAGCCATGGCTTCAGTGATGAGGAAGGGAACCTACGTGTTCGAGCAGCTTCGTGCGCATTTCCTCTTGAAAAGCCTCTATGGTCTTGATCTTGATGGTGAACTCCCTCCTCGTGGCCGAGTCCTCAGCGTCCTGTAGATTCTTTTGGAGAAAGCCCAGGCTGGTGTCGGCCACCTTCTGACACAGCTGAGACAGGACGTCGACAGAGCTGATGCTTCCGCGATTCGCGAAGGAAACAGGAGAATTCGAGGGTTCGTCGTCGCCTTGCTGCCGTGGCGGTTTAGTGAAACGCTGGGTGGCGAAAGAAATCGAGGCCTGCCTGTCCTCGTCATCTACTACATGTCCCCGCTTCTTCGCCTTGCTTCTCGGACCGTCTGGATCTTTCCCGCCCTTCTTCGGGGCAGGCTGTTTTTGCTGAGCAGGGCTTCTGGTTGGTCCTGTGGTCTGGCGACGCTTCGAAAGCCGCTGTTCGCTTGTTTGAGCTACGTGGGAGTCAAGCTCGGGAGACGGCGCCAACGAGCCTCTCCGTCGTCGCCTCCTCCCAATGTAGTGAGCGGCCTCCGCGTCGTCGATTTCCTCTGCCTCCGCGCCCCCATCGTTGTGGTCGTCGCCATCGTCAACTACTTCCAGTTCTGGACTGTTATCTTGACTCCCGACATCGGAAATTTCCGTGGGCAGGGCTTCTTCCTCAGCAGTGTTGTCGGCTTCCCTGGCGCGTCTCCGTTTGGGTCTTCCCGCAGGCCGACCATCCGGGGCGCTGTCTGGCGGCGGCGCGCTTCGTCTCGGCGGCGGGTCAATGGATACTGCCCGTGCTGAGGGTGTGGTCTTCCGCGTTGTACGAGGAGCACGTGTCGACCTCAGAGGGTCATCTGCGACGGCCGAGTTCTCGGGTGATAGTCCATCACCCATGTCGACAGGAGCCGGCGCGAGGACTTGCTCCGGATTTAGAATCAAGTCTATTGACATATCAACTCCATCATCGTCGTCTGGAGTTGAGCCATTGGATAGCCGCATGTCCCTCAGAGGACTTGATACCACGTGAGGGGGCTTTGAGGCCGTCGCCACCTGCCTGGATCGCAGCTCCCTGGACTTCCGAGTAAGTGGAGAGGACGACCCTGGAGGAGCGGTCGGGGCGTCCCGCTCAATGGATAAGATCTCCTGCAGCGCGGTGCTTTGACTGGCAACGGCGCTGATGCGCACGCGTCGCCGATGGCCACTACCAGGCGCATCCAAAGGGCTTTCAGTCACCTCCTCATATGCGACCTGGGTGGCCTGCGACGCCTGCGCGGCTTGGCGGCGATCTTGCCGTGGCAAAGAACCATCCTCTCGGTTGCCGGGGCGGTCATTGACAAGCGGAGAGGCGTTACGAGACGATCGGCGGACGGAGCGCGGCTGCGATCTCGTGGATGGCCTTGAGCGTTGCGAATCTTCCTCCGGGTCGAGCCGTCTCCTATTCGCAGAGTTCGCCGACAACGACGCGACGGACGGCAACGTTGGGGACCCTAGAGGCTCCTCTAGAGGCTCCTCTAGAGGCTCCTCTGAAGGCTCCTCCTCGTCTAACGGGAAGATGGGGCCGAATGATATATCCTCGACTTGATGGCGCCTGGAAGAGTTTAGTCAGCCCTATCTTCCTTGATCTAGCCGCTGGGGAGATAAGGTAAGAAAAGCAAGGCCAGAGCGTGGAGGTGGCCCGTACTGTGCACCGCGAAGGCGAGACTGCATGCGCTCCTCACGACCTGTCGGGATTGCAGAAACAGGTTAGCAGCAGTAAAAGCAACACATCACAGAAGCTGCAGGAGAGAATGGAAGAGGCATTCTTACTTGTCGCCATCTTTGGATAGACCGCAATCTCTATTGTTGACAAAATAATTTCGACCCTTCCGGGCCGGCATATGTGACGACGACGCGGTTAGAGTGAAGCTGGCGAGACGCGATCCACGATGCCCCACGCGGGGGAATACATAGTGATAAGGCGGCCCCCACTTACCCGCATCCTCCCACAGCAATAGGCCGGCGTCGGCGATTAAGGGGCGGACTCGGACGGTTCCCCCCCCCCTTATGACAGGGAATTTCAAAAGTGTTATTTATACAACTTGAGGGAATACCATCTAAGTTTATATCTATGCATTACCGAGTGCTCCAAGTTCTATCACAGGTCTTGGTAGTCAATGTTGCCCAACATCATTCACATCCAGCCCAAACCAGCATCTCATGCCTAAACCTGAGCGCCTCCCGCATTTTCCTCCTTTGGTCGCAACTACCCTTCTAGCCGTCCAGGATAACTAGCTTTATGTGAAGTTTCTTCATTAGCTAGACAGCGGCCTTATTTTCTTCCCTCTCCTGAGCCTCCTGTTCCAGAACTTCTCTTTCCCTGGCGGCAGACTCGGATTTGTCCGTGTCCTCTTCCTCTCTTCTAGCCGTCGATTCCGCGGACACGATCTCGTCCTTCTTATGGATCAATTTGCTGAGAAGCGCCTTGCTCTTCCTCCTCGTTTTCACGTACGCTTCGAGCCCGACCAATACGGCGTAGGATTTGGATATCGACACGTGCTTCATGTCGACGCCCTGTTCCTTCAAGCTAGTGACGAACGCTCTAAAATTAGACGTCGGCGGCCGGTAATGCCCGGAAAGCGGTGAGAGCGACTTGAGGCGCCCGTTCTTGATCTTGATCGAGCCCGCAGCGGAGATCCTGCTGCCGTGAAGAAAGGAAGAGTGTTGAAAGGCGCCGCTGTTCTTGATACCAACGTACAGTCTGGAAGAAGTGTCTGCGACGAAAATCCACGTGTTCTTTCTGACCGACTTGCGGAGCAGTTTGTCCAGAATCGTTGCGGCCGATACATGCCTTACTTTCTTGATCCCCCTCACTTCGTCCAAGCTAGGGGTGGCGTACTTTGCGTCGCGGGCAGCTTCTAGCTCCGGGTCCGAGGCGTCGGCGTCTGAGTTTCCACTCTCCGAGGTGCTGCTATCTCCCAGCAGTCGTGTTTCGTTGGATGATCCAGCGACGAAAGCCGGGGTCTCGTCATCGCTCGGAACGATGCCATGGATGGAGTCTTTCCAATCCTCCGTCGTATCAATCCTCGCGCCATTCTTCGCCCAGCAAAGTCGGCCCTCATCGTCGACTGTGACGAGGTAGTACTGGCGCTCCTCGCGGCTGAGATATCGAACTTGCTCTCGGTCCAGTCGCTCCCGAGGGCAGGCGTCGATGTTGACGAAACGTCCCTCCCCATAATCCAGCCAATAGAAGAAGTTCTCATGCGTGTCGGCCTTCTTCCACTCCTCGTGGTAGACACGTAGATTTGAGCCGTACCGATGCTTGAGATCCACCATTTCGAGAAAGTACTGGAGTGCCATCGTCTTAGCTTTCTTCTTCCTCCTCGCTTTCGACTCTTGTCGCCGTTTCTTATCTGCCTTTTGCCGCTCTTTGTCGCTAGAGCTGCGCGACGAACTGGAGCTTATCGAGGATGTATCAGAGTCCCCATCACCGGCGGCCCTCCGAGCAATTGCGGCCACCTTGTGCCAGTTCCTCCGAGCAGCGGCAGAGCGATCGCCTGCCTCACCTGATGAGGAGGTCGAGGATTGTCGTGGCCGCGGGGTCGTCAGCTGGCGGAACTGAGCCTCACGTATAGCATGTGTCCATCTCGTTCCGGCGTCGATGCCCAGTCCGTTGATTTGACGTCGCGCACGGTATCCCCGGTCTCCAGAATCCAAGACAATCAGAAGGCAGTCAGAATACAGCCGGCAAGCGACGAGATATATGAGAGAAATGGGGAGAGACGAGAAAGGAACGCAAGACCCTTCCGAGGGATCTTGACGTCCATGCATATTAAACGTAACCATGCGATTACGCCGAAAGGGGTCGTCTGAACATCGGGATGAGTAAGTTGATATGACGCGGACTGACTCACAAGTACGTTGTATGATGGTAGCGGCACGAGTCTGGAAAATGTCCCCGAGAATGCCAAAATGGCTGGAGTTGCCCCGATGGTGAGTCCAACGGTGGTGGTAGCCGTGCCATGTTGACGGATGCGGTGACATGCCACCTGAGACCGGTTCTACCGACGAGGCCGATGTCGTCGGTCGAGACTGCTCCGCGGATGCAGCATGTTCCGCCGATCTACGCTTGAGCTCCCGGGACCGGCGTTTGTTTCCATGTTGCCGACTGTTCTGGATCTCTGATATGCGACTAAACTCCTGTGCCGATGGCGGAACCAGAGAGTCCAGATAATCATGATGCGATTTGGCGGACTGGAGAGAGTCCGCTGTCCCAACGGTGGATGCAGACGTGCCCACCCGGGCCCTCAGGCGGGAACTCCCGGAGGAGGTGCCGGAGAGCCCGGCCGCAACGGGACTGTCTGCACCTGGTTCCGGTTCGTTTTCCATGACGCAGAAACACTTAGCGTTGGCATACCCAAGACCTTTGACCAGAGCACGAGTCGGGCTTCGCTAGCCTGTTTGGCCGTTCTCTATTTCGAAAATCACAAGCAGCAGTTCCGGTTGGTTGGCAGGTTATGACGAAGGCCATGAGTCGGGGCAAATCATCCGGGCTGGTATTTGTATGTGGTGGCAAGGCCCGCCCGCAGAGAGTGACGAGGGGCTCCCACAGGCTCAGACTTCTGATGCCTTCAGTCCATATCAAGTTTTTCATACCTCCTTCATCTAGGTAGCTGCCTTAGTCTGGAAATATGCGGTACGCTGTACTTAACCTGGCAAGGACTTTGCTGGCAGTCACGCATTTCGAGGCATAGGTTTCGGCAAAGCCGCCGCGTGACGAATGGATGGTGGCTGAAGTGATGATTGATGATGACACAAGTGAGAGAGTAGTGAGTCGTCCGCAGTACCGCCCTTGCGGTAGCGGCCGAAGTCAGCAGAGAGCGCCTGGACTTAACTTGAACTAAGCATTTAGATTGCCGTTGCCCACTTGAACACACGCCCGACTATTGCGTGCAGGTACGCCCTGAAATGCGAGACAAACCATACCCAAAATTATCCCAGCTTCCATGGTTGAAATTGCCTGTGCTCAGCTCAGTCAGTACTGCGACAAGAGGACCACCTAAATGCTTCGCTAGGTAGAGGATTGGAACCAGATATCTGGTAGACGCACACCAACGAAACATACAGTAGTGCGCTTTCTCTGTCACTCTTCCCTTCGTTTTTCTTTTTCAAAGTTTTGCTAGCAGTAGCGAAATTCCCAGGTACATGTGGAAATGTTGAATGAGAACGAGTTGAGAGTCTGGGCCAGATGAAGGTCGCCTTGTCGGAGTGGTCCCGCCAAAGAAGAAGCAAGAACATAAACAATTGAGACCACATTGAAAAAAAATAAGAGAGAAAAATAGGGCGCTGTGTGATCCATGTCAACCACGGAGTCAACCTCAACAACAACAAAACGCGCCAGCTGAACGCCCCAAATCTGCAAATATCAATCGAAAAAAGGCCTTCTTGCAAACAATCAATCCAAGCCTTGCCAGGCATACCATGAATGTATTTCCTATCACCGGCGATGGCCTCCGCGACACGCTCCAAGAGGGCTGAAGGCGTAAATCCACACACCCGACCGCTGACCGCGACAATCACGCGCGCCGCCCGCAACCACACGCCGGTGGTGCACCAATTCCCGCTCGCCAAATCGAAGCGTCGGCGAGACGATTCGGAACATGTTCCCGACGCGAAATCGCCGAAGAAGGCCAGGTTGACGATTAATCTTTCATCGTCGCCCAAACCGCAGCATCGAACGACGCCAGCTGTCGTCGCGCCCACAAGCCCACATCAATCTCGGACGGGTCCCAGGGCTGCCGCTGCACCTGCGAGCAAACCGCCTCCGCCGCCCAAGCCCCAGCCGCCGTCATCGCACACACGTCAGCACCGACCACCAGCGCCCGCCCCAGTTCCAGCACCTTCAGCACCTTCAGCAGCACCACAACCACCACAACGGCAGCAGCCCCCACAACATCAGCAATCGTCGCAACAATTGCCCCAGAGTCGCCGGCAACAACCCCAATCACGGATCAGCAAAACATCAAATGTTGTCACTGCGAACGATGAGGCAAAGCCTTCTGTCCCGGTCGCTGGGCGGGAGGTTGGCAAACTGCAGCCCGGCCCAGCCGCCGCCGCCGATACCAAGCCATCGGAGGGCAGCAAGGCGCCGGAGGGCCGCAAACTAAGATCGCAGGAGGCCACCAGATTCAAGAGTGATCTCTCCGCGTATTTTCCCGATTACGACGAAGTGATTGGCAACGACAAGAAGCCAGAATGTGAGTGCTTCGTTCACACACAGGACCGCTCCATAGCCCATCCCTACCCCATTGTTAGAAGAACTTACGACTGACCGATTCCTTGCAGATGCCTTGGAGAGGGACACGCCTATTCTGCTCGTCGACCCTGTCACTGTCAGTCCGGTCTTGGCTCATCAACAGCCATCGACATTACACTCCTTGCACCCCAGTGGTGGGCAGAGCGAACACGGCGCAGGTACCATCCGTAGCTACGGAGACAACCTCTTCACCGACTTGTTCGACTCACACGAGATCAGCTTCGCTTTTCTCGAGGGCCGCAACAACAGCAAGGGCGAGGATGATGCTGACCCCCTGCCGGACTCTTACTTCGAGCCTACGCACAAGAAGGCCGAGAGAGCTGAAAGATCCATACGAAATTCCGAGAGAGGCCGTGCCCAGCATGAGAAAGAGCAAATAATCCGACTGCTCGACGGGCTCCAGGGGCACGACTGGCTTAGGACCATGGGTGTCAGCGGCATAACCGAGAGCAGGAAGAAAGAGTTTGAGGCGCCCCGCCAGCACTTCATCAAGGGTTGTGAAGCCATCCTCGAGAAATTTCGGAGATGGAACCAGGAAGAGAAACGGCGGAAGCTGGAAAAGGAGCGTGCCATGGCGGAAGCCACTCGCCTCGAGAACGGCGAAGACAGCGACGGAAGCGAGGAGGGACAAGAGGAGGAGGAACAGGAGGAGCAGGAGGATCCCGACGATGAAATGGACGGGGACAACGAAGATGACCAAGACGAAGAGGTCAGGGGCAATCGGGGGAGTCGTGGCATCAACGACAGCGATGAAGAGCCTCCGAGTGACGTCGATGCGTCAATCGCGAAGCAGCTCCGAGAAGAGGCCATGGCGAGGTCGAGGGTAGTCGCCAAAAAGGCTCCCACACGATCACGAAGAGCGCCGCCTGCTCAACCGGCTCCGCCACCGGAGCCTCCTGCCCCGAGGTGCTTCACGTCGTTCTTCGAAAAGAAGTACCAGCGAGACGCCGCACTGAGCAAGAACCGCCGTAAAGGTCGAACCGTGCTTGCATGGGGTCAGATGATTCCGGACTTTCCCCCGCAACACTTTGAGCTCCCAGCGGAATTCCTAGACGAGAAGACTCTTCGCAGCAATGAGCGGCGTAAGCGACGAGACAGAAGGGGAAGCAAGTGATTGCTGGGATAGAAGAACAATAGTACTCCGTAGTGTTAGAATAAAACGGACCCAAGAGAGTGCCTATTGTTCTTTGTCGCGCACCTCCATGAACAGCAACATTGAGAAAGATGGCTTACTTGTCTGGTGAAGATACACCTGCCTACCAACGCCATTGACGTGGGCGCGTGTACCGCATTGATCTGGCTGAATACGTTTGGCTGAATAGGTCAGGTAGGTCTTTCTTTGTGTGTAGAAATTGGGGTTGGTGATGAGGCGAGCACAAAATAGCATGGAATGTCACTCCAACCAAAAAGTGACGAGGAGGCTTTGTTGTTATCGTTATCGGAATCTCGGCACTCAAAAATTGGGTCCGTTTCCAGACACGCATTTCCTTGTCGCCTTGCTCAGACCCAGCCTTGAACGACAACACGCGTTCCGTTCCCCTCACTGAAGCCCGGGTTGCCGTAACGATCCCACATCCGGCCCCTTCCACTATTGGTACTCACACGCAGGCGACAACATCGGACGAGCATTTACACAGCAAGGACCGACGAGCTGACCAGGCCGTGTTCTCAAATACCTCCTGGCTCGGGTCAGGTGTGAGCACGGGTTGAGTTGACGAGACGTATCGTCGCCGCATTCGTTACGGGTGGTAGGCGCGCCAGCTCCTCCCCAAAAAGTTCGTCCGCCAGCTACCAGCGAGCTCGACGCTTTCGCAAGCTCCGTTCATGGAATTGCCGTCGCTGAGCCTCTTCAGGTAGCGCTCCGCGTCATCCCGAACCTCGCAGCCGCGCCGCCCAGGCAACCGCTATCGCCTCCTTCTCCCCAGATACGCCATGCTGAATCCACCCCCAGTTGCGCCGGGCGACTGCTGATCCTCCCCGCCCATATCGCGCTCGGAACAATCGAAGAACGCCAATATGCCTGGCGCTGTCGAGATAGCGCCGGCCTCAGGGCCAGACCCGACAGAGGGTCCATGGGAGCGTTACCTCGTCCTGGACGAACAGGTTGACGTCGACGTCAACTTCCGCGACAAACGAATTAGTGGAAAGGTCAGAATAACACTATTCTCACTAAGCAGCCAGCTCGAGGTTGTTCACGTCGATGCCCGCCAGATGGACATCGATCTAGAGAACATCACGGTCAACGGAAAGAAGGCCAGGGCCGAATACCATGATCCCTACGACAACCTCAGCATTCCCGGCGAATTCGACTGGGATGCATCTCAGTCCCACTACCAGCTTGATAGGATCTCCCCTCTGTTCGATCGGCGCGCCAGCGTGCTGCCCGCCGAATCGCGGGAGGGGACCGGCTGCACTCCTGCGTTTGGGTCGCTGAAGATCTGGCTTCGCGAGGAGGAGCCAAAGCCGTCGATAGCAAGGGTCAAGGTGCGGCTGCTGAGCTCTGCCGTGCCCAAGGCTCCTGCACCTTCAGAGGACAGCGCGTTCGAGATCTCGATACCATTTCGATCGAAATCAATACGTGATGGAGTCCATTTCGTTGGAGTCGAAGAGAACGACACGAGATACCCACACATGTACACCATTAATTCCAACGAACCGGGCTTGGCCTCTTGTATTTTTCCCTGCATTGATGACCCTGGATCGCGATCGTTCTGGACGGTCTGCGTCAGGTTCCCAAAGACTCTTGGAGACGCCCTTAAGCAGCCGCTCGTCACCCAACGCTCATCGGGGGCGACCGCATCCGCGGAGGCATGGCGACCACCTACCACACCCCTGACCGAAGAAGACAAGCTCTTGGACATGACAGTCGTCTGCGCGGGTATCCTCGTGGGCGAGGAGATCGACAAGACGGACGAGTCCAAGAAGGTGATGACCTTCGAGATCAGGAACAAGACAGTTTCCCCCCTGCACGTCGGCTTCGCGGTGGGCCCGTTCGTACATGTCGACCTATGGTCGGGCTTCCGCGCCGAGGCCGATGATGACCGGCTGGGCGAGGAGGCCATCAAGATCCACGGCTACTGTCTGCCCGGGCGCGAGGATGAGGTTCGCTACTCGTGCGAGGCCCTAGCCCAGGCAGCAGACTTCTTTGCGACCAAGTTCGGCAAGTTCCCCTTCGACAGCTACAAGGTGTGCTTCGTGGAGGACATGGTGGCCGAGACGTCGCCACTATGTTCGTTATCACTGTGCAGCACGCGCCTGCTATACCCCATAGAGGTGATAGACATGGAGCAGGAGGTGATGGGCAAGCTGGTGCACGCGCTGGCCTGCCAGTACTTCGGTGTCCACATCATTGCCAACACGCCGCTCGACTCATGGATCACGATCGGGGTGGCGCACTTCATCGCGGATCTCTACATGGCGCAGCTGTGCGGGATCAACGACTACCGCTTCCGCGTGAAAATGCGGGCGGACCAGCTAGTCGAGGAGGACATCAACCGGCTGCCGCTAGACCAGTTGGGGAACTATATGCACCTCGGCGACCACCAGCGCGATTTCATGGCGCTCAAGGCCCCCCTAGTTCTCTTCATCCTCGACCGGCGGCTAACCAAGCGCGCCGCTCACAACGGCCTTCGACGGGTGATCTCCAAGATCGTTTCGCAAGCTCTGTACAAGGTCGGGGACTCCGCTAGGGTCGTGAGCTCACAGTCCTTCCGCAAGCTCTGCGAACGCATCTCGCACAACAGCGCTTCGCTCGAGCTGTTCTGGCAACAATGGGTACACTCTTCCGGGTGCGCGCGTTTCGAGATGTCGCACCGATACAACAAGAAGCACTCTCGCATCGACGTCGCCGTCAAGCAACCCGAGGAGCGCAAGGACCTGCCGCCGCCGGCCCTGACCAAGGACAACTTCTGGGGCGCGCTGCAAGACCGTCGTTACGTGCCTCATGGCAAAAAAAGCAGCGTCAGCGTCTGGTTCACGGGACCGATCACCATAGGGATTCACGAGGCTAACGGCACGCCCTATGAACATGTCGCGGAGATCCGGCGCATGGGACCCAAGATGTTCAAGACGCTAGAGATGCCATACAACACGAAGTATAAGAGGCTCAAGCGGACGCGCAGGCAGCGAGAGCGGGCAGCGGCCACGGCAGCGCAGGCAGATGCTAACGGCGAAGGCGCAGAGGACGCTGTGCTCTACTCGCTGGGCGACGTGCTGCAGAACCCGGATGAGATCGAGGCGTGGCAGATGGCCGACTGGACGCCCGAGCAGGAGAAGGCCATGGAATCGGACTCGTTCGAGTGGCTGCGGCTGGACGCCGACTTCGAGTGGCTCTGCACGATGCGGAGCAACATGCAGCCGTGGATGTACGTGTCTCAGCTTCAGCAGGACCGCGATGTGGTTGCTCAGCAGGAGTCTGTGCTCTACATGTCGCAGAAGCAAGGTGGAGAGATCGCGGCCTCGTTCCTGGCCAAGACGCTCATGGACAGGCGCTACTTTCATGGCATCCGCACATTGGCCATACGCGCCCTGCAAAAGCAGGTGTGGACACGCGAAGAGGAGGTGACAGACCCGGTGACGGGCCAGACGTCTCGGGTCAGGATGACAGTGCTGGGCGGCCTGAGCCATCTGATGCGGGCGTTCCAGAGCTTCTTCTGCTTCGATAACACCCAGACACCACAGCCGAACGACTTTGGCAACAAGATGCAATACATGGTGCAGAGCGCGATCCCGGCGGCTATCGCTCGCGTGCGCGACAACGGCCGATGCCCGCCCCAAGCGCGACGGTTCATTCTAGAGCAGCTGCGCTTCAACAACAACTCCAGCAACGAGTTCTCGGACCATTTCTATGTGGCCGGCCTCCTGGACGCGCTGGCGACCAGTCTGGTTCCGGAGCCGACGGGCGACGCGCTTCATGTGCCGCGCCGCGACGACGACCCGGCCGTGCTGGAGGAGCAAGCCTTTCTAGCCGACGTCTTGCAGGAGATCGAGCGCTACGTGCGGATGGACGAGTGGGCGCACTCGTACCACAACATCTGGACCACCACCGCCCTGAGCTGCAAGCAGAAGCTGATGAAGGCTGGTGTCATCCCCGTGTCGCCGCTGGACTTTGTCCAGTACCTCCAGGATGGCACGCTCGACCTGGTCCAGATCAAGGCATTCGAGGCCTTGGTCGACCTGGGCTTCCTCCTGCACCGAGGCGTGCTGCGCCTACTCCTAGCCTTCATGACAACACACCACTCCCCCTTCGTCCGCGATCGTCTCTTCAAGGTGTTCAGCTGGGGCGTTGCCGGGCTGGCCTTTGGGGAGTACTCTGGGCTCAGCTTCGGCCAGGCCCCCGGCCGCAAGGGCTCTCGTGCCGACACAGCCATGCAAGAAGGCTCTAATGATGTCGATGACGGCGTGGACGGGGGGGATGACAACGTCATCATGATGGAGCACGCTGACGCCATCCTTAAAAAGAAGAAGACCGAGGAGGCTCGGCGGTCGACAATCGAAGGCGCCACGAAAGCCCTGCGGCAGGAGATTGCCAAGGTCGAGAACGCGAGTCTCCTGCTGGAGATTTGGAGGGCGGTGTGTTCGCCAGTCATCGGGCTGGTCGAGCAACGCAATCTGCTGGACATGTGCCAAACGCTCTTCGATCCAGACTTTTCTTGTCGGATTATTGTGAAGCACCCGATGCGCTGGGTCGCAGAGCGTGTGCCTCCCAAGCCTGGAGCCCACCACTCGCACCCCGTTATTTCGTTCAAGCAGGTGCCCCGGGCATTTGGCCCACGGCCAGAGCCGCCGCCCCCGGAGGTGATTCCAGGCGCGGAGACCACCGCCCTTACCGGGGTGAAGCCTGGACCCGAGGTGGTGATGACTCCCGGCATAGCGCCCGCTGTGGTCGGGATAATCGGCGCTGCCTCGGTAGCAGCAGCACTGGCGCCGGCAGGAGTCGTATTGCCAGCGCCAGCGCCAGTGCCAACGCCGATGATACAGCGCCAGCCATCCGGGAAAATCAAGATCGTCAGTCGCACTCCGTCCATGCAGCAGCAGAAGCAGCATCAGCAAAAAGCCACTTCGCCAATACCTCAACCTCAGCCTCACGCTACAGTGAATGCCGTCGCGGCTCGTGGTTCTATTGCTGTCGCCTCTCCGTCAAAGGAGGTCGATGCCTCGTCCATCTCGGTCGTCCCCTCCGCGGCCGCGTCACCCCAGAAAGCTGAGCCATCCGCTTCGACCACCCCAACCGCGGCCGGGCTCACTGCCGCCGACGTTGACTATTCCAACGCTGGCGCAACTGCAAAGCGTCCGAAGTCAAATAAGCGGAAGCATGAGAACGGTGACAGTGGCGGTCCGGTACGGAAGCTAGTCAAGCTTAAATGCCAGAACTACTTTGAGCGACTAACGCCGGAGACCCAAGCGAAGATCCGCAGCGAAGAGTCATCGGCTTCGGCTTCGGCTTCGGCATCGCGCCATGTCTCAGCCACCAGCACCCCCGCGTCTGAGCCCGTCAAAGTTGGTTCGACCATCCAAGCCACCCCTACCACTATGCGCAAGCCCCTGCCGACAGGATCCTCTTCGGCCCTATCGGCGGCGGCGGGTCCATCAGCCGGATCACCGCTACAGGCTTTGGCCTCTAGCGCCCAGAAGAACCGCAAACGGTTGCCATCGGCGGCCCCGACGACCACGGGGCCGACTGTGGTGTTGCCGCCCCTGCAGCCGAGCGCCACTGCTGCCATGCCGCCGGCGGAACCCCCGAGGCCGGGGAAGATCACGCTGAAGCTCAAGATCAAGAAACCCACGCCGAATCCGACTCAAGAACCTGCATAAGATCGCGGTCGCGATGCCTGAGTGACGTCGTCTTGGTTTTTGTTTTCGCTTGGGCGTTTCATGTTTTTGGCAACTTGGGCCTTAGCTTCATATTGCCTAACTATATCCCTACCTAGGTTTCAACCTAGGGAGGTTCCTACCTACTTCCCCGTCAAGCGTTGCACGGATTCGCCGGGTTACAGTTTGTGACGAAAGGATGAAGTCTTGTTAATCGTTCTTGTAGTATAAGCATGTATTCTATTTTCTTCCGCGCATGCGCTGGAGTGACAAGAACTGCGAGATACTCATTGGAAAGGCGTTCAGGGGCAAAGACGAAGAAAGCGTTTTCAAGTCGTGTGCTCCTGCGTCGGCACAGAATACCATGTTTAGGCTCTTTTCTTGTTTCTGCCTCCACGCCTAACTATATCTACGACGTTTGGATATCGTCCGGGAACCCAATTACCACGTGGACGTCGCCGTATTTACGCTGAGCCAAAACATTCCCAAGTTAAACATCCGTTTATTATGTGCCGTGAACGTCAACAAGCATCGTGTCACCAGCAAAGCTGTCATTGTCGTAAGCCACTGACGCTCATCCATGACAAATATCCTCCTCGTCTCTTTGGATCATCCGCCAAGGCAGAGAGATAGAGACATCGTCTGCCATAGTAACATGACCAACCCCCACGGCCGACTTGATCCCAATGATAGCGGCTATTAGGTACGCGAATGCAGGATGAACGTCTCGCCGGAAATCATCCCACGTGCAGTGGGCGTTCGCCAAATAGGTTCCTAAGGATTCACTTAGATTGAGAGGTGCGCCTCGCAACGAGGCCGCAAACCCAATTCCCACGGACCCCAATCCAACACGCCCAGCCTTCCTTCCAGTCTGTCTAGTTGCCTAGGTAGCTATCTGGCTGTCTGTCTTGTATGCGTGTGATGACGAGTCGACCCAGACTCTCAGAGAGTAAGAGATGATACCCAGAAGGGGAGAAGTGCCTACAAAGGTGCGCACCTACTTACGTACCTAAGGTAAGGTAGGTAGGCAAATGGGGGGTAGATGATGACCATGTGAGAAGCACGAAATCCTTAGTCCCATCCATACACACTCACAAATATGCACACATTTACCCATATATGCTATACACACCTATCCACGCACACTCTCTCTCTATTTCTCAATCGCTTCAACGGCGTTGAGACCTCGAAACTCCTATCCTCTCCTCACGGCTACGAGTAGCTCTCCCGCCCCCCTGTGGTGCCGCCCCTCCTCCTCCTCCAGATGCTTGCTCCGCAGAGGAAGCACCAGCAGCGGCCCGTCTCCCATCCCCCGCGGCGGCAGCGGCAGCAGCGGCAGCAGCAGCAGCAGCACGACCGGCCTGGTGAGCCGGCGTAGGCGTCGTCAACCCGATGCCGTCGCGGGAGACACTGCCACTGCCGCCACCGCCGCCGTTGGGCTGGCCAAATAGGTCCGCATCCAGCTCCCCCCCACGCTCCCCTCCTAGCCGCGCCGCCCGGTTCTGCTGCTGCTCCAACTGCATGAGCATGTGCTGCATCCTCTGGATCTCGTGGTGGCTCTGATGGGGCTGGCGACGGCGGCCCTGTTGTCTTTGTTGTTGTTGCTGCTGCTGCAGCAGCAGCTGCTGCATTTGCTGTAGTTGCCGCAGTTGCTGCTCTTGGAGCGGGGTTCCATCGTCGGCGTCACCCATGTCTTCGTCTGAGGGTGCTTGTTCATCCGCCGGGTCCTCCGCCTCCACATCATCCACGCCGCCGTCCCCCATGGCGATGGCGGCGTGCTGGTGCTGCTCTAGCTGCTGCTGTAGGTGCCCCAGGCCGGTGCCGACGTGCGCCTCCCCCTCCGTCTCCTCTTCCTCCTCCTCTTCTTCTTCCTCTTCTTCTCCGTCCTCTATCTCCTCGTCTGATGAAGGAGGGGGGGGCGAGGCGAAGTTCCCTGGGATGACGCCGTGGCCCGGCTGTTGCTGGAAATATTGCAGTGGGTGGTGATGATGATGATGGCGTGGTATGTGGTGGTGTGCTTGCCGTGCATCCTGTGGATGCTGCGGGTGGTGTTGATGACGCTGCTGATGATGTGAATGCGCGTGGTGCTGGTGCTGCTCATGTGGGGTCACCCCAAGATTCGGGCGGCCCATGAGGCGTGCGCCAGCCAGACGGGCCCGTTCTTGCCGGTCTTCATAGGTCGCGACATCCTCGGCCGTTACCGTGAGCACGGTTGGGGCGCGACGCAGCATGATCACCGGGTCGCTCTTCCCCTCCACTTGGTACTCCACCCCCCTCTTCTTTGTCTGCTCTAGCTATTTCCCTGGATTCCTTTCTTTTCCCCCAAACTTCTGGGCTAGCGCGCTAGCCGGCGAAGGCGACGAACGCGAAGTGTGGTGGGGTGGCTTCTTTCAATTCCGTTGGGAATGATATAACAACAACAACCTTGTCGGGGTCAAATACCAGGTGGATGGATGGCGGCGGGGCAGAAGAGTCTGTCTGGTAGGAATTGGATGATTGGATGAGTTGGTGGTATTCAAATGTAGTAGCGTGGCTGTTGGTGGCCAGCGTCTGTGCCTCTTTTTTTTTCTCCCCTCTCTATCTCCTCCCTCCTCGGTCAGATCGGGTTGCTGCTCTGGAGATTGTCAAATTCCAGCGTCCCTGCTCGGTGTGGTCGACGGTCGGAGACTGAGGGCCGGTTGCTTCGCCGAAAACCAACAACAGCCACCCCCCACCTGTGCTCAGCCAACCGGTGCAGAGTCCAAGCCAGTCAGCCCCATATTTCTTTCCACAAATCAAATCATCGACAGTCACAGTGGGCTGGCGCTCCTCTCACCTCCCACCCTCTCACCCTGCCATCCTGCCTGTGAGCGGCATATGCGGTCTGTGATTCTGCGGTCAGCCCAACTCCACGGGCTAGGCCGCTGTGGGACTCGCACGTCATCCCAAGAGCTCCCACAAAGCTCCCACAAAGCTCCCACACAGCTCCCAGGCATCCGACCAAGTAACGACCGTAAACAAGTCAGGAGACATGACCAGAAAATTAGGTAGCTCTGTATCGCACACATTCCCAACACAACAGTGCTGAGTGCTTTCGAGCGCTTACCGAGCTCGAGATGGGGCCATACACATTGCCAGTACAAAAAGCTTGGGGACCTCTTCTTTTCGGGTTGCCCTTCCAGTCAATCCATTCCTCTCTCATTTTACATATCTCGCTGGAAAAGTACTCTGAACAGTAAGGGATACATTGTTCTGCGGCGCTTACGAGAGGTGCCACACTCTCACATTCTGGCCACGAAGTGAGTGATAAGAATGAGGCGGGGGAGAACGCGGCCTGTCCCCAATGAGAAGCCCCTTGCATTGGTGCTTGGCTGCAAAGTCTTTCTGATCAATGTCTGGCTGGTCAGGTTGCACGGCAGAGCTCTTTCGCTTATCACATCGCTGGAAGCAGCTGTGAATGAGCGGGTTGAGAAATGGCTCGCGGGCATGGGTGAAGATCGAGTCGAGAGTCGAGGGCATTTTCTACCTCCGGCTTGGGTGCAATTTTCACAGTCATCTCCGCCCCCAAAAATTGAAAGGTTTTTCTTCTTTTTTTTTCTCTTCCGATGATCCCTTATTCACTAGCTGATCCTCCATCTTCCCTCTTCACTGTCTTGTTCGACGCAACTCGGGATGTGCCATAAGACCAACATGAGCCGCTTTTCCCCATCCAGCGAAGGGATTATTATGTGATGTGGAGAGATAGATCCAGGCAGCCAGGAATCAGCACATTCCTCGCAACCACTTCGCTCGCAACCTCTTCAAACACTCACTCGCAAGCAATTCCAGGATGAGGTGGTGAGGTGGGCTTGTTGGCTGGTTGGCTGGTTGGCTGGTTGGCTGGTTACCGCATGATTGCTCCATCATTGCTCGCTCAGCACATGGATGGAAGCCGTGAAGGATGAACGTGATGGTGGCCTGGGACTGATGAGCTGCGCGTTGATCTGTGTGGAAAGGCTTACGCTGATTTGTCACAGCCTGGGAGTTCTGTAGGTACCTAGGTACCTAGTTCTGGGCTTCAGAATTATGGTGATCGCATGAGGCCTAGACTAGCAAAATGGTTGAGGGAGGGAGGGACGGGGGAGCAAAGAGAGGCACAGGCTGCAGGACACGGCCGAGATCGTCTCTCTTCGCCTCTTCACCACTCGCGTGGTTTGTTTTGCATATTAAGATAACTTGGGTGGTGGCGGTACTTATGGGATGGAGGGTTGCCCTCATCTAATACGGTATGCTTGGTTCGGTATAATGGGCAGAGGGAGAGAGATTCCAAGGCAGAAACGAAAGCCGCGAGGAAGCATAGGTGGAAGGAAGGCAGAATTCTAGGTCAGGTAAGGTACTCAAGTGGACGTATCGGGGATATGGTCACTGGGTGCATGTGGTTTATACGTACCTAGGTAGGTAGTAGTAGCAACCAGGCAAGCAAGAGCCTGGTAGTGAGGCAGGACTCAGGAGACGGAGACATTCGAGGCAGGAACGAGGCAGGAAAACAGGAAAACAGGGAAGCAGAAAAGATTGAGCGAGCATGGGATCAATATCGGGGACGAGAGATAGGGAGGACGGGACCTGCTAGACGGAAACGGAAGCACAAGGACTTTGAGCAGACGGCACAGCCCGCTCTGCCTGTCCGCACTTCCTCCTCCCGTGCTACCGCACTCTCTAAGAACACAGCGAGATACGAGAGTCAGTTGCCCTCGATTAGGTACTTCCAATGTTTTTTTCTGGATTAATGGGGATGCTACTAATTTCTGTGTTCTGTGTTTGGGCGCACGAACCATTTCGCCATCCGAGACAGTTCTCAGTGGTTACCTATATTCTTTCTTTGTTCCAGCACAGGTCGCCCGAAGCGGCTACATCCAGGAATCACTGGACGCGGTGGGTTCCCTGAGTTTCTCGACGCCCAAAAACTGAGAACTGAACGCGATCTCAGGGCGCATTTTCCGTTCCTCCCACTCCATGTCCCATCAATGTCTCCCCACCTCATCACACAATCACAATCTCCTCCCATACCTACGTAGTTCGAGTTCGGTCTTCACGTACCAGTTTGGGGCCGAAAGGGGCGAAACACAGCTGCGCCTTGCTCCTGCTTGTGTCGCTCTCTAATATGTCGCATTCGAGTGTGCCGGGTGGGCAAATGGGCAAATCGGCGATGACTTTGAATGACTTGACCAGCTCCCGTCTCGCCGATCCACCCCACCCGCCCCCGCCC